>BMAO01016476.1:0-44196 GCA_019973975.1 Trichonephila clavata | reverse complement strand
TTGCATTCTTTCAAAAAAACATACTTTGGAAACTGTTGTTCAAAATAAAGTGTCTATTACTGCCTATTACGATAAAAAATTTGTTTGCGAAGATGGCATACATACATTGTCTTATGGTCACAAAGATATTTAATATTGTTTTCTGTATTGTAGAAAGGGTTGGTTTTAACTCAATTTGTGTATATGTTTCTACAAATTATCTCCCTACTCCTATGCTTTGCTTTGTGGCTGCTTTTTTTATTAAATGTGTTTTTGTATATTCAACTTTTAATATGCTCTTCGTTTTTAAAATGTGTTTTTGTATATTCAACTTTTAATATGCTCTTCGTTTTTAAAATGTGTTTTTGTATATTCAACTTTTAATATGCTCTTCGTTTTTAAAATGTGTTTTTGTATATTCAACTTTTAATATCCTTTTCGTTTTTAAAAATGTGTTTTTGTATATTCAACTTTTAATATGCTCTTCGTTTTTAAAATGTGTTTTTGTATATTCAAGTCAACTACCAATACAACTCAGTTTAATTTCTTGTGAAATCAAAGACATGAAAGACGTAAACACTAACCAGTCAGTTTCTGCTTTGTGTTTGCTTGCTTTTCTGTGCCTTACATTTTGAGAGGATTAGGACGAATCATATGCAAATCGTTTTTTGCGTCTGGTTCTGTGACAACCTCTGTTAACCACTTAACGGTTTTCTTTACTTATAAATGTTTATTGTTCATTACCATCTAAATAAAGTCACAATGCAAATTTGTAAAAAAAAACAACCCAATTTTCATTAAAAATTCCTTCTGTCATTAATTTGAATTTGAGTTTCGTTTATGGTGCAAGAGCCTTAATTCGACCATGCTGTAATAAAATCAATCGAAAAACAAAAATACAAGTAAGAATGTACTAATTTTGGATATCAAATGACAGAATAAAAACTATTAAGTGATTATATAAAAAAAAAAAACGAAGGTCAGATCCGCATGCCTCATGGCGGCCTTGGAAATGCGGACAAAGCTTTACTAATTTTCTTTCGACTAACTCGTCACGTTTCCCCCTCTCTGCTTTGCAGAGTAAACTCCTTTTCATATTGCAGTGCTTTCATTCTTTAAGACGTGCAGTGGTGGTGTGAATTGTTTCCCCTCCAACTGTTTTTGCCGGCGATTTGATCAGGCGGTGTTTTAATGGAACACTGTTTTCATATCGTGCAGTGTTTTACTGGAAATTGTTTTAATGGAGATTGTTTTAAAATCGTGCAATTACATACTACTTGCCTACCAATTTTCAAGCAGGATGATCAAGTAGTTTAAAAATGGAAATATTTATCGATTACGCCTCTTAATCTCCCGAAATTAAACTTCGTAGTTGATATTCGCGAAACCCATTTTGTAGCTGTTCTTTACTTTACGAAAGGAATCTGCTTATCAAATTTCAAGACTGTACGCCTAACAGTTTAAAAATGGGGATAATTGTCTATAGCGCCACTTGAGCCCCCGCAACGCCACTTCTGGGTCTGTTTTCACAAAACCCATTTTGTAGGGGAATTGCACTCTATGAAAGGAATCTGCTTAGCAAAATTTGAAGACTGTGCGTCCAATTAATTAAAAATGCAAAAAAAATTATCAATAACGCCCCTTGAACCCCCGCAACGCCACCTAGGGGTCGATTTTCACAAAACACATTTTGCAGTGTATTTCTATCCTATGAGAGGAATCTGCTAACCAAATTTCAAGACTGTGAGTCTAATAGTTTAAAAAAAGAAATAATTATTTATATCTGCCCTTAACCCCCGCAACACCCCTTGGGGGTCAATTTTCTCCAAACCCGTTTTGTAGCGGATATTTACTCCATGAAAGAAACATTCCTACCAATTTTCAAGCAGGCAGGTCAAATAGTTTAAAAACGAGAATATTTATCTCTTACGCCACTTAGAGGTCTGTTTTCACAAAACCTTCTTATAGCTGATCTCTACTCTATGAAAGAAATCTCTTTATCAAATATAAAGACTGTGCGTCTAATAGTTTAAAAATGGAAATAATTATCTATAACGCCCCTTAAGTCCCCTCAACGCGACTTGGGGGCAATTTTCACGAAACCCATTTTTAGCGTATCTCTACCCTATGAGAGGAATCTGCTTACTAAGTTTCAAGACTGTACGTCTAATAACTTAAAAATAGGAATTTATAACGCCCCTTAAACCCCCGCCCCCGCAACACCCCTTGGGGGTCAATTTTCCCAAAACCCATTTTGTAGCGGATATTTGCTCCAGGAAAGAAACTTACCTACCAATTTTCAAGCAGGTAGGTGAAGTAGTTTAAAAACGGATATATTTATCTATTACGCCCCTTAATCCCCCGTAACGCCACTTAGAAGTCTGTTTTCACAAAACCCGTTTTGTAACTGATCATTATTCTACGAAAGGAATCTATATATATCAAATTTAAAGACAGTGCGTCAAATAGTTTAAAAATGGAAATAATTATTTATAATGCCCCCTAAGCCCCTGCAACGCCACTTGGGGGTCGATTTTCACCAAACTCATTTTGTAGCGGATCTCTACTCTCTGAAAGGAATCCGCTTACCCAATTTCAAGATTGTACATCAAGTAGTTTAAACATGGAAACAATTATTATTAAAGCCCTTAACCCCCGTAACGCCCCTTGCGTTTCGAATTTCGGAAAATCCGTTCTTAGCTGATGTCTACCCTATCAAAGGAACATGTCTACCAAATTTCAAGTCTGTAGGTTGAATAGTTCCAGAGATTTCGTGATTAGTCAGTCAGTCAGTGAGTGTTGTGTGAGTCGCTTTTCTCCTTTATATATATAGATATATATAAAGAAAACTTGTATACATGAAATGTATGTCCCATAAAAGCATACATTGTTAAACAAAATGTAAAAAGAAACAACTCTTGGTCTTTGAATTACTCAGCAAAAAAGCACTTTATTATCTAGAAATCTCCCTTGAAGCTAATTATTATTTATAGAAAGAAAGGTTAAAATGGGAGATCTGAAATAAAGTCGATACATTTCTGTTAAATCGTTTATTCCTATAAAATGGTTTTCATTATTTTTCGGAAAAGGAGTTATCTTATTTCTCTCTCTTTTTTTTGTCTTCCTCACAGAAACACTATTTCACAATTCCATTTTTTATCTTTTATCATGAATTCCCAATTTCCCCGTAAATTTCATAGAATTTCCCTGTATTTTTCTTTCTTTCCCAAATCTGCAAACTCGAGTCCAAGAAAATGCTCCACACTATGAAGCTAAGTCATACAACTGCAAGTCAATAAAGGGAATAGCATTGAGCAATTCAGACATCGGAATTGATCTCGTATGCTTATCCGGAAGGATTCATGGAAGGAAAAAAAAAGGGAAAAAGAATTAGAATTGCTTGAAGGGCTGACGAAAGAGTAGTAAAAACCAGAAATTTCCTTTTCCGTCAAAGTAGCCGTCGATGTTCTTTTATATTGATTATTTCTCTTAAAATTTCTCCGAAATGTTCTTGAAGTGCACTTGAGGAGAAATAAAAAGAGAAGGAGAAATTTCAAAGAGTAGTGAAAGACGTAAACAATCGTATTAAAAGAATTTAAAATAAATTCTATATAAAAACTGTTTGTGTGGCATCACTTATATGATTGCTATATGTGTGTGTGTGTATTATAAATAATTACATATAATATATAATCAGTGCATATTTAGTGTGGATGAATTTATTTTATAACATTTATTAAAGCATTATATTTTTTAAAAAAAATTATTGTTCAATCCTGAGAAAATCTAGTTATTAAATTTTGTGTACAAGCATTTATTCTTCCTCTTTTTAAATACATTTCAGAATGCTTCAAAAATTAAAAAAATCGAATTAAAAGTTAAAATTAAAGTACTTACCGAGGAAAGAATAGTCATACTTTTAGGCATTAAAAATAAATTTAGGGGTAAAAATTCCGGAGATTATTGAAATCTGTCCTGTATGTGGATGAATTAGACATTGCAATCAATGAGTATTTCAATTAATTCAAAGGATTCAAAATGCAATCTATAATTATTTTTACAATTGAATTTAGTTGCTCATATTGTTCATAATAATATATCATCGAATAGCTTTCAATCGAAGTACAAGGGGTAACTGTTTCAAATAAGTTTCAAAGCCCTCGTAAGCTTAAAGTTGCGGGTTCTATCCCAGTTGGAGTCGATAGATTTTCTGGGTGTAAAAAATCGTAGGCACGCATATCGTATGATTATGTGACATGTGCAAAAGATCTATTGAGTATCAATTTGGCTTTGATACTCTCGGCAAAATTAAACCACTGCAATATTTAGCACCCGGTGAGAGCTTGAATTAAATAAATGGAAGCGTCAGAAATTTAGTAGCGTGAGCTACCACTAGATGGTGCTGCTACCTATGAAATGGTTCTCACACTTGGGGATTTGTATTGTCTGCAAACTGTCAAAATGCAGTCTTTAGATGAAAAAAAAGTAGTTTCAATGCTCCCTTTTCTATGAAAGCTATTATATTCATATAAATGCAACTTTATCAGTAAATATATGTATTCGCTTCCAGTACAAAATCTATTTCAAGCAAAAAAAAAAAAAGCGGTTTCTTATATATTTTATTTTATCTCTAGGTAAATACCTTTCGAGCAAATAAAATTCCTCTTAACAATAGGTTTGCGGAAATTGGTTGCTATAACAAAAATTGATCGCCAAAGTAAGAACTCAAAAATATATTAAACCCTACCACATATCATAATACTCGTTTTTCAAAACAGTGCACGCTTAAATAAATTTATACTTTCACCGAGCATCGCTTAAGACTATTTTTAACAACTTCAAAGTTCCATCAAACATTCTCTCGGAAAAAATGTGATGCTATTCAATTTCTAGGGGGCTTTTCAAGGAATTAACGAAGCGTTATTTGAGTAACATGTTTGCCGGTTACTCAACCAAGAGACTTGTCTTTAAGAAATCCAACTACTCTGTGGTAATTATTTCCCTGGCCACAACATGAACAAAAGATAGACTGTGTCCTGGAATCATGTTTGTTGTTGGGATTTTTCTTTAAACAAAGTAAAAAAAATAGCGGAAAAAAATAAACTTTTATTTATTAAAAACCAACGTTGGAGTATTCAGTGGTTTAGAAAATTTAATTAAGAATATTGTATCTAAATGGCTATGAAGGTTTATTTCTGAAGAAGTTCAGTTTGTGAAGTATTTTTCTGACTTAAATCAAAGATAAGCATGAATTTTCGGGTAAACAATCTTTTTCCACGATAGGTAGGAACTATTGTCTCGAAAGAGAAAATTTTATTTTTTTCACTCCACAACCAAGTAACAACCTTTTTGTATTTACCAACCCATAACTATTTGTCGAGAATTTTTGCACATAAGATTGTGACGAATCTATACGCGGTTCTACTAATCCCTTCATGACTCTTTTAGGAAAATATTTATTTCAACCAACTTTCCCCGAGTAAGGAAGCGTGATTATGTAAATGAAGTATATTATATAAATTCTGGTTTCGCGAGTTTGTGAGTTGACACGTTGGAGTTGGCAAGTAGGAGTTAACATAGAGTCTGCGCGTTAGCTGTTAGTTGAAGATGAAAGAGAGTGGAATTAGTTAGAGGTCTAAGAGTTGTCCAGGAAAAAGATTACAGAGCGTGGATCCAACGACATTGATCAAGCCGAGAGAGATCACCTGCAGGTTTCCAGTGTAGGATACGATGCATAAAAAGTACAGGTATTGTGAACTTGATTAAGTAGAAGTTAGGTTATTAGTGTGTGACGTAGTTACATTTGAGCGAATTTAAGCTATCCTAGATTCAATTGAGGGTCTGTAGTAATATCCCCGTATTATAGAATCTCACCTCCGCGTTCTACTGTTTAATCTTCTACCTTAATTAGATTTTTTTTGTGTCTGATTGATATTTGGAATTAATAAATTGATTAGATTGAAATTATGTCTGTGGGATCATTCAGTTTCTCCCACACATCTAGCCGGGTTTACAGGTAGACAATGGGATTCAGATGTAAGCAGGAACCGTCTGGTATCACAAGATGACCGACACACAATATCCTACATAAGCAATTTTGAGTCTATGTTTATTTGTGTACTCCTTTATAACTACTATATATAAGCAAATATTGTTTTCTTTTGCTTTGAAAGAGAGCTGTTCTGATTTGGTTTACAAAAATGGGTGGTAAAAAAGTTAGCTTAAAGTGATTCATTTTATCAATAACAGTAATGCTTAGTTATCTTATGATTGTGAACATGCGGTAAACATTTCCAGGAATAAATGATTAATTCAAGTTAGATTGAGAAGAGTATCTTAGTAAAGATTTAAACATTTTTTTGAGTTCATATTAATACATGATTGCACTGCAATGCTTATTCATATAAATTAATTTTCAGTTAATTTGGCAAACAGCACATTTCTATTTGTTTTTCAAATGCATGAATACAATTAACTTGTAATGTACCACATAAGAACTCTTCTAGTTTATAAGATCTTTTTATCTTAACTTTGATCAGAGGGGGAAAAGGAAAAAAAGTGCGATATTAAACTTTCACATTAGCATTATATAAATTTTTAGAGTAATTTTACAATATTTAAAAGCTCACGTGACAATTTTATTGATGGGTACATGAAGATTTAATAAATAATAAAAACATGGTCTGTATTTTGAGGAATTCGCAAGAAATGAACAGGATAAATCTAAATATATAAGACATATTTAAAAAATAGCGTAGTTATCGATAATATAACTCGTTCACGATGTATCAAAAAGTTTTGATTAATTTGACATTTATGGGTACAAAACCGACAAATTAATATTAAACTGAATCTGAATATGGATAACTTAAAAACAAATAGAAAATTCTTATAGACAGCAAAATAAAATTTAATTGCATAATATCAGCAGAAAATGTTTGAAGAAAACAAAATGAGAAATAAAACCCCTCAAAAATAAAACTATTTTTTTTTTATCTTCACTAATCAGTCGCACAACTTTGTGAACAGAAATGCCAAGATTAATAACCATCATCATTCATTGTCAGCTTAATTTGTTAAGAATTGAGTAAAATGTTTTTGTTTGAGAAGGAATATAGCTTTAAATATATTTGCTATTTGTATATCTTATTATTGTGAAGGCTATATAACCCAATTTTTCACTGTTAAATGAAAGAAGTTAAAGAATGGCTTCGCTTTCCAGTTAAATGCAGTAATATCCCGAATTTACGCAATAGGTTAACCGCGTAAGTTGGGGCCCACTTAACTCAGTGGCACAACAGCCCATGAGCCAAGGCCTACTGTGTCCATATCAGAAAACGTGACCTTGAGCCCTGAGATGCATGAGCAGATTTTCCGATCAAATTGTCATTCTGACTCCGGATTCGTGTCAGTCGGGGTTGCGTAAATCGAGGTATTATACTGTACCATACATATAATAATTCCTGAATATAATTTGTTGTTTTTGAAAAATCTGTGCTTTTTGGAAAATAATTGTATTAAAGAGAAGTTACTGAAACAGATTGGGTGAGTGAGTGAATATTAACGTCGCACTGTTCAGCAACAAGAGGGCTTTTGGCGACGGACCGCTTAATTTTGAACCATGGTCAAGTGACGCGGACGACACCTGAGCTGGCACCCCCTCTCCTAACTGCCACACCACACCAACAGGAGGACGTTTGGGCTCTCGACAGATTTAACGTACATCGCACCCCTACACGGCGGGTCTTCAGTGGTACTGGGCTTCGAACTCATGACACGCTAGTCGTGATCCGATACCTTGACCACTTGGCTACCGCGGCCACGAAACAGATTGGGATGTCAATTGATAATCCTTATTAATTTAGGCAATGAATGCTTTTTTTTATAAAAATTAATATTCTAATCAAACTTGTGTATCAAATTTTTAAATCTAGATTTTCAATAGAAATACTCTACTTTTGTCAACTAGCGATTAATATATGTCAGTCACTTATTTTAAATGAACATGAAAAAGAAATATTTGTGACAACTTTTCACAAATATCTTTGCATCTAATAAATAAAAAAAAGTAAGAAACCAGTTAGAAAAAGAAGATAGAAAAAAGCATATATAGAGCATCTAAATGACTGCAATATCTATGATTATTTAGGAAAGCAATTTATAGATCTGACTTTCGGCTTAGAACAAACAGCTTTTTTTAATAACTTTTAATTGAAAATATTTGAACTATACACAAGATAAAACATATTTATAAAATAAGACCAATATAAAAAGGACAATGGTATAAATTTGGAAATAAACGTATAGTGGGATATTAAAAATGCAGTCACTTATATGATATTTAAGACATATTTAGTTGAAATTTTTCTCAAACTAAAAAAAAAGAAAAAGAAAAAAAGATACTGTAGCTACAGAAAGGCCAATTTGGATAATTTTTTTCAAAGGAGCTCCTACGTATGTACAATACAGTCTCAATTCTAATATTTCTATATCATTAATGTAAAAGATTTGCTTAATAACTCATTACTTAAAAAATGGGCATTCTTAAACCTTTTTGAGGTGTCACTCTTTACAAAATTGCATTTTAAGGAAGAAAATTATTCTTGCAGCCAAAGGACTTTTAATGATAAATTTTATTAAAAGTACTAATGTTTTTTCACTAAACAACATTTCAGAAAAAAAATATTTATTAGACTTATCTTCAAGGAAATGTAACTATAAAAATATAAGTCGTTTTGATTTAAGCCCTTTAGATTAGCAATTATGCATATTTTTAATGAAAAAAAATTGTTGAATAAATAAATATAGAGTGCAACATAAAAATTACTTACATTAGATATGTACCTGATAATACAATTAAGTGTTATTCTCCCATGAAAATTAAAATTTCTATTTTCGTTTTTAGTACAAATTAAATAGTAAACGTTATAAAATATTTGCCTGAGCATTTTTAAACATGCGCAACATGTTTAAACATTATACTTTTCAATAATTTACGAATAGCTTCATTTTTAATGTGTTACAAATTTTGAGATTAATGTATATTCTTTTAAAAATTTATAAAGAAAAAGGTCTGGTGAAGATTTCTTTAATAAATGATTTAGATACGTTTCATTCTTTTTTCATTAATTTTGATTTCAAACACACGACTTAAATGGATGCAACAATATATAGTTTCTTTTACATTTGTAACTACAGGGAGAAGTCTGAAATTTTTTGGACCTATTTTTAAGTAAATTGTGGAAAATTAGTACCTAATTCTATACAAAAATGTCTTCCTAAGATTTAGAATAATTGGTCTCGTCAAGCTTTCACATTTAATTCTTTTGTTAGACCAAAAATTAGTCAATCGTCAATAGGTATTGTTTAACCGTTGCGTTTCTCTATTGAGCTCTATCGCAAACTTTTACATTTAATGTTTGAAGTAAGTTGACTTAGTGTTAGTAAATATTTTCATCCAGTGTGAAGCATTATTATACCCTAACTATGAATTACTTCGAAATTCTCGTTCTGTTTTACGAGTGAATCAACAGTTTCCATTCCACTCTGTACCGAAGTTATGCAACAAAGCGATAAGTGAAACAAAGTTTTCTAACTTAAGTTCATTAACCGGAAACTAAACATTCGGGGCATACAATTCCATCTTTGTAGACAATAGACTCTCTTTTGAATTTTAATTAATCGTTGAAAAGAGCTGCTACGTTCTCTAATCACTGGTACGCGAAACCGAAAGACTTTAGAAAGAGGTTCACGCGGCTTCCATTAGTTTACATCTCCTTCAGTTCATTTCAAAGCAAATGAGAGTTCCACGTGGTTTCAAATTACGTATATACAATTTGAAAGTAATATTATGGTAAAGTCCAATATATAATACTTAGATACTAAGAATATTTAACAATAAACTACCTGTGTTAGAATTGTTAATTCTAAAACTTTCATACAAAAGAATAAAAAAAAAATTTAAAAAAAAATTTGTTAAAATGATTTTGGAAAGAATATGTTTTCTTTTCAATAAAGCTAGACACAAGTTCTCAATATATCTAAATAATTGTTATTTGTGGTTGGTTAGATGGTTATAGCTAAAAAAATGGCAAGATCAATTCTTGACTAGGAATAGCTTATTAATTAATTAAAATCATTCATGTATTCAAGATAATTAAAATCTAATCATATTAAAGTAACTAAATTAATGGGATTTTTTGGCGTTATGTAATCGAGCACGATTGAGTATTCCATTGATAGGATTTGTTTTGTATTTATCTCATCTTGTTCCCACTTAAGGTATTGGATGATTCATAAATGTGTGAATTATTATTCACACATATTTTATAAAAATTATTATTATTGTGAAGTGTTTGGTTTATTTTATCTCTAATGCAAAATATAAATAAAGTTATATGATCATTTACTACAGTTATAAATACAACGTTGTTTCATAGTTTTCATAAAAACAAATTGAACACAATTAAAATTTTAGTGTCTTGATGTATAATATTATTTTTCCCAAACTCTTGTTTTTAAAATTAAAAAAACTGTAAAAAATTATCTTTAACGAAATGATAAAAAAATAATTTAAGAAAAACTATTTTTCTACAATAATTGTGTTTTATATATTTTGTATAATATAATTATAAGCCAATTCAATGAGTGTAATTATTCTCATTTGAAATTCATATCAGAAGTGTACAAAATATTTTGCAACCACTAATACATTCTTTTAAATACTAGTCACTATTAATTTAGCGTCGAAAGGATATAAATACAGTATTATTAATATTATGTTAATGTACACTGGTGTAAGAAATTAAGAGAATTTGCAGACTTGATCGATTATCTCTAGAACAACTGGGCTATTTTAATGAAATTTGATTTGTACATGCATTGATGCAATACAAAACAAATAACCATTCAACAATTGCAATACACACACATGATCGTGTGTAACACTCGTTGGAATTGAAAGGTATAAAACAGCAGTTGCAGAATAAACAAAAGAATTAATAGGGGGTATGGCCCCCTCTTGCAGCTAAACAGGCATCGAAGCGTGATGTCAAAATAGGGCAGTTTATCAGTTCTTGTGGAAATTGGTCCCACTCGTTCAGCAACGCTGTTTTTATTTCCTGGATGGTTCTCGGAGGGGTAAGTGAGTTGCAATTGCCCTCTTCAGAGCGTCCCAGACATGCTCTATAGGGTTGAGGTCTTGAGACCTGGCTTGCTAATCCATATGGCGAATATCCTCACTCTCTAGAAATTCATCGATCAGAAGTGCTCTTTGTGGCCTAGCGTTATTGTCCATTCAAATGAACTTGGGGCCATATGCACCCATGAAAAGTTGAACATAGGGCACCAAGACCTCATCCCTATACCTCACACCAGTCACAGAGCTTCTTTAAAAGACACGGAGAAATGTACGGCCATCTAACATGATGCCTGCCCAGACCATTAAACTTCCTCCACCTTAATTGTAGATTTCTCGGACATTGGAGGGTATAGGTAGCGGGTCCCTGGTTCTCTCCATATGAACGTATAGCGAGAATCGGTGTTTAGGTTGAAACGGGATTCATCGGTGAACAGAACGGTCGCTCATTGATCCCTACTCCAATCTCTATGCTATATGCACCATGCTAAGTGGACTCTCTTGTTCGTAGACGTTAGCGGATGCAAACAGCAAGTCTTCTGGCAAACAACCCTCTCTCATGAAGTCTTTTTGAAACAGTCACCCTTGATACACGAGTTCCTGTGGCTGCATACAAGTAATGAGAGAGCTGAGAAGCTGCAGCCCTTCTGTTACGCCTCACTATAATCGACAAATGGCGACCTTCTCTGGCCATCATGGCTCTTGGACGACTTTGCTCAGGCTTTCCCTCGATGGATCCAATATCCTGGAACTGTTTCCATAAGTCGCACACAACACTGGGTGTTAAATTGAACTCTCTACAAATCTGGGCTTGACATTAGCCTGCTTCTAGTCTCCCAACAATTCACACCACCTCATTCCATCATCTAAACCAGGGGTGGCCAACCTTTTTGCGAAGCGTGCCACAATCTGATAAAAAAAATTACGCGTGCCACTTTCAAATTTTCCACAAAACTAAAAAATATACAAAAGTGAAAAAATGTTACTTATAGGCTTATTATGGGTTATTTACACCAAAAACGTAATTTTAAATGCAAGTTCTATACAGTGAAAATGTAAAAAAAAATGGTATACCAAATAAAGCAAAAGTAGAAACTTATATTTTATTACTGATAAATTTTTACAGGATCAGTCAGTTAGCTAAGGGAGAAAATAAAAATAAGCAACTTGAAACATTTAATTTTAAATGATTACTAAGTAGTCTCTTAATGTGGCTTTTGAATCTGTAGCTTTTTTTAACTAAATCATCTATATTTGGATTAGTTCGTGAATATGCTAACAAAATTAGGTGTTTTAGGTGCATATTGGTTAATTTTGAGCGATATTTTGATTTAATTACGTTCATAAAACAGAGAACATTTCTTCACAAACATATGTTGATCCAAACCTACAACAATATCTGACCGCTAAATCATGTAAATTTGGAAAATTGCTTGGTGGCACAAATTTCCAGAATTCGATGTAATTCGGATAATTTGCGGAAAAAAATTTCCTTATATTTTCTTTTCAGAGTAATGTGGTGCTGTAGGTCAATAATTTCAATTTGTACCTAAGGTGGGTAAGAATTAATGTCTTGAAGAGAAATCGAAAAAGGATTAGTGAAAAGTTCAGTATTTTCTTATCTTTAAAATCCTCAAACCTGGCACTGAAAGAATCCTGCAAAATGGGTATTAAATTTTTAAATCTATCATAGTTCGGATCATTACTAACTTTGGCAGATAATTCCTGCATAAATGGGAAATGAGTTAATTTTTTCTCTCCAAAATCCAGACAAAAAAGCAAAAGTTTGTTCACAAAAGAAAATATATGACCAAATAGGGTAGGAAAAATAAAAATTTTTCCCTGTAATCTTAAGTTTAAATTGTTTAAATGTTCCATTATATCGGTAAGAAAAGCTAAATCCCACAGCCAATTTTCACTCTTGAGGAGCGAGCATTCACTGGACAGTCATCGCTTTCTTCCAGATATTCTAAAACATATTCCTTCAAACCCAAAAATCTCGCAAGTGAACTTCCTTTGGAAAGCCAGCGCACACTACATAAAGGAGTAACTCGCCGCTTTCTTCCGTTTCTTCGGCGAAAAGCGTACGAAATCTTCGTCGATTCAGAACACGAGCTCGTATTTTGTTGATACAGCGCACCATGGGGTCAACAACGAAAGACAAGTTTAAGTCCTTGGCACAAAGAGCTTCTTGATGAAAAATACAATGATACTTGAAAACTTTTCTTCACAAATAATTTTCAAGCAATGCAAGAAAACCTTTTATTCTGCCAACCATGCAAGGCGCTCCATTCTGTGCAAACACTGTCTAATTTTGTCCATTCTACTTTGTTAATTTCAATTACATTTTTAAGTTCCTTAAAAATGTCTTCACCTGTAGTGAAAACTAGTTGACGCAAATCAAGAAGTTCTTCCGCAGTATAAAATTTTCGTTCGTGTAACGCACAAAGATGCTTAACTGCGCATTGTCAGTGATATCACAGCTTTCATCCAAAGTTAATGAAAAATATTTGCAATTTTGAAGTCCAGAGACAATTTGCGTTCCAACATCCTGGCCCATGTAATCTATACGGCGTATGACGGTATTTCTGAACACAAAGCTATTTTATCAACCATATTTTTGACATTAAGATCGCCGACATTTTGGGCGAAAATTAAAAGGCTGCTTTTTATTATCTCCTCTCTGTCAGAATATGGTTTTTTCTTGCGGGCTAACAACAGATAAAGTTCATAAGAGGCCTTCACCATTGTTTTCATTTCATCCTTTCTGTTCTGGAACAAAGATTGTTGGCCAGCTAAAGATTTTTTTTCTTATTGATGAATTCCGTTCGCAAATTTGATCAAACAGCATATTTTCTGTTGAAATCACTATGCAGTTGTTTGAAATGACGGTCCAAGTTAATTTTTTTTGGAACTGTTACACAAATTCCACAAATTAAACAAACAGGCTTGGAAGCATTTTGATGAGTAAACAAGTATTGTTCTTTCCAGACAATTTTAAAATCACGTGCTGTAATATCCTCTTCATGATTTCTTTTCGATGTCGAAGGTTTACTCATAAACATATTGAAAATTTTAAAAAATAACTACGCTCAACACTAAAATCTAAAAACAATTTTAGAAAAGGAGAAAAGCTAAACGTCTTGCTAAACAGAGTTTAAAATCAACTCAGTCTGACAGCTACAAACAATTTGCCAATGTTACGCTACAAATTTTCTAGGCTCCGAATCCAGCATTCTGATTAGTCATGGATGCAAGTTCACACTCCCTCTGCTTTATAAAGCGGCTACTTTGTGCAGATAGAATTACTTCTACCGTATCAACAAGTGCGCTCCTAATATATTGCAGAATTACTTCTTGACATTACAGAAATCGTAAATAGCCAACATCTCCGAAAAAACCTTTTTATCTGACATCACGCTGACAGCCAATAGCTATAAACTTCAGCCCTGGAAGCTGAAATTTGAATGGAAATCTGAGATGTTAAAAATTAACCGCCCCCAAGAGACTTTTTGGGCAGTTTCGACCGTCCGAGAGAGAGAGAGAGAATTTATTTGTTTTTAGAGTCTCACGTAACTCAACACTTTTCTCGGAATGTTACAAAGCAGTAGATTTGTAATTTTTTGAGCATGATCTCACATTTTTGGTGTTTTTCTGAAGAAAAGAAAAACCTTGCTTAACGCCCTTAAAATCTCACGCTGAAAATTTCTGTTTCTTACATATTCTCTTCGTGACAATTTTTTTTATTGTAATTCAATTAATTGAGTAATACGTTCATAATATTTTTGTAATTTTTCAAAAAGCCTTCGCGTGCCACAGTTACTACCCCCGCGTGCCACAATGTGGCACGCGTGCCGCGGGTTGGCCACCCCTGATCTAAACGTTGGTGGTTACTCATTTTTACTGTTAAAATATGAATTGAACCGATTGCTTCAAAATAACACCAAGAAATTCGCCGAGGTGTGCTGTCGAACGAAATACGTCTTAACTCACACACGCTAGTAAAGCCTGTTTTTCTGCTGGCTCCGCCTACACACACGTGTACGATTAAGTATTTACCATACAGGATTTGCATTTTAATCTAGAAGCAGTGGTTTTTCATTCAGTTCAGTTCTTCTCATGCAATTCATTAAAATATGCAAATCTTAATTTTTTACACCACACCAGTGTATATGCTACTGTATTGCTAAGGTGCTGCACTGTAGAAGTCGCTGTTCGCATCACTTCCCGTGAAAGGCTGTGTTAGTACGACATTGACATGCTCATAGATAGGAACCTTGATAGGCCACAGTAATTATGAGAGAGTCCAAGCGAACCTGGAAGCCAATCGGAGGCAGAGTCCATAGGAGTGTGTTGAAGGTTCATAGAGTATTGAAGCCCGTAGAAGTGTCTCTCTAGCGTCCGAGAAGCCTTTTTAGAGTATAGAGTCTCTATATAGATCGAATACGTCACGCCCTTCCAAGCCTCACGTGATGCAGAATCGCTTCTGTTTGGACGTAGCCGGGATTGTTATTCGGCTATTGGTCCAAGTCACCTCTCACGTGGTGTACTTTGAAGCCTGAGATTGGCTTGGGAACTTCGCCAGTCACCTTCTCTGTCGGTTGCATGAAGGGAGGCCACACAGGATGACTTGCCTTAGAACATAAGCGTCGGAGTGTCCGGTCTCGGATACATTCCCACGGGAAACTACATGACCGTTGAGACGTCACTAGTTCCCTAACAGGAAATGGGTCCTTTTGTGGAGACCACCACATATATATTAAAATTATTACTTATAACAATATTGTTAAGGATGGTATCTGATAACATTGTTAAGTTATATTTATTTATATATATGTAACAAAAGAATCTTTATTGTTCGGGGGGGGGCTAAGAATATCTCATTCCGTTTTTATTGCAAATAACCATTATTTCTATGTAAATCCGTATGTTAGTTAAGACATACAGCTGACTTGAAGCGGTTATTTTATTAGTATTTAAAATCGTTTTCAGAAGCAAATTTTCAGAACTTTAGACCGAAAGATTCTTCATAATATTTACTCACGTTTTCCATCGAACAGGGCACTGCACAGCGTAGAAGACAACATCTAATCTTAACTTATTTTCTCATAAACTCTCATATATTAAATTCCAAGTCTCTCTGAGAAGTCACATTCTCATTTTACTACCAACGTGATATAATACATAACTTAGCTTTGAATACGAGAACGGCTTGCTTAATATTGCAATAGCAGAAAACGGTATAAGATTTCCCATTTGTGTAAAACAAGTTATACACTTTAAGATAGTTCAGAGTGTCGTGAGAATATGCCACCGCGAGTAATTTATTTTAACATAAAACACATAGAAAGGAAATATTGAACTCATAAAGGGACAAATAAATTAAGTTGTATATTTCAACTGAATTGTTCCTTAGCTTGCAGAATTTACATTTATGAAATCTATACATCATATTGACACACAGAAAATATTTTAAGAATGTAGTTAATTAAGTAATAGTTCAATTTCTTATTGAATACATACACACACATATATATATATATATATAATTATATATATATAGTGTTCGTGTGTGTTTTCAGAAAAAATAGTTCATCCGTCTTTTAATAGGAAATATCCAAATTAAAATCTGGGTATTGTCTTGATGTCCGAAGAGCCCTAAAGAATATTAATGGGGGAGAAATTGATAAACAAATTACTCCATTGACGGGAGTATAACTTAACGATCTACGACATCACCCTAAATACGATACACGAAACGAGAACAGATGTTGTCTTTAGGAGAAAAATTCTCGCATCCCCGGATTATGTCTTTCAACTTAAGAAGCCATTTTATTGCTCAAAAGGCGCCGAGGAAATTTGTTAATTAGATTCTTTTCGAATTCCAGGAATAAAAGATAAAAAAAAAACACAGCTGGTTAATGAAGCTAAGAGGGAGTTATCCGCTTATTATTTGATGGCGTTGAATTCTTTTACGCACTTACCCCGTCATTTACTCAACTTTTACCAAAATTAGAGACAAGAGAGACTGCGAAGTAACTAATTTCAATGGTTGTGAAGGGGCTACTAAATAACGTTCGATCAGAACGGTTTAATGGTTTCCAGAGAATGATAAAGGAACAAGTCGTTATTATCATATCATTAACGTTTACCAAATAAGATTTTGTGGAAGAGGAACAATGGTTCCAACCAAAACTGTAACACAAATAAATGACATAAAGTTAGATTTGTTATTACATTTTATACAGTATTAAGAAACTTTCGAATTTTTTTAATGTGTCGAGACGTTACCAAGTCATAATTGAATAGATTAAAATGCTGATGATAAATAGAAGATAATTTAAGTGTTCAGGATTTGGAATCTGTGTTCAAGGCTTTAAATTTGCAATGTTTAAAATGGTAATTGAAATGTATATTACTAATAACTTCTATCTCTATCATAGCATAAGTGGTTTCATGAGAATCTTGCTGTTTTTTTTCTTTCAGCAAACACTAAAAAGTTTTATTCATTTTGAAAACATCTTCAAGATGATATTCATCTTTTTTATTTAGTTTTGTATCTGAAATTTCGCGGAATTAATACTGGACATTTAGTAATAGATTTATGAATAGTTCTAGCGAGGAATTACTTAAATTTTTAATGAATGATTTTTAGTGAAAAGAAATACTGAGTGATTTTATTTTTACAAATATTTTCTCTCTCTTGCAGTTTTAATCTAATGTTTATAATGACATTGAGATTAAAAGATTTTTAAATAAGATTGTTATTTCAGCACCTAATTTCTGTAACTTTTTGAAATGTTACTTTATGAAGAGCAGTGTGACAGAGATGAGAATTATTAGAAGATATCAATAAAAACTATCGTTATACGTATATAAATCTTTTTTTTTACAGTTTAATTACGTGGTACATAATGTTTTTGTGAACTCAGTATATATGGGGAGTATATACGAATGATTTTTCTACATAATTTTCATTTACAGGTGGATTATATAATCATAAATGAGCAAAAAGTACATTGCAAGAAAAGTGACGAGGAAAAATATTTAAACAACAATTTTTTTAGGAGAAAGTAATTTTTTAAGAAAACCCAGCTGCTAATATCTATTTTGGATTGAGATGCCATAAAAACTGTTTTAAAATCCATTATGTTATTTTTTAAAAGAAATTGCATGTAAAAAATAAATTTAAACGAGGAATGATCGAAAAACTTCTAGTTGGGCCTTTCAAAGGGATACAAGTATATTCTAAGTAAACCAAGTAAAAACGAGATCAGTAAAAGTATTCCAAAATAAAGAACCTTTCGAGACTTTCTCTGAAAATGGGACTTAAACCTCTTTATAAGTAAAAACGATCTAAGTGACTCAGATTTCCCTCGAGAAACCCTCATGGGTTTCGTATTTATTGAGCTGATAGTTTCGAGCGGATCTGAGATACATTCATTGATGGAAATGGTACTCATACTTTTGAATAAGAGTTTATGAATCTCTCTTAGCAAATATATGAATGATAAATTGATAATGAATTTGCTTATGTGATTTAATAAGAGCAATAAAGCAAACCTATTTGAAATTTTTTTTTTAAATATTTCAAGAATCTGGAAAAAATTTATTTATATCCAAATATTAAATTACATTAATGAAAGATATCAAATTAAATAAAGAAGTATAAAATGTGTTAAATGTATTTAAGTCAAGAACAAAAATCTTCTTAAATTTCATTTTTTCTAGTAAAATTCGGAAAAAGGGAGTGGATTTCTAAGAATAAGGGGATATTTTTCTCAAACTCTAACACACAAATGTAACAATATTAATTATATTCAATTTTCCTTCGAATTGCTAACATCAATATAGTGTACAGAAATTTTGTTCGAAAATATGGGTAATGAAAATTTTTTTGTAGAATACAAATGCTCAAGATAGATAGATCAATCAACTCGTAAATATAAAAGCAATGCTAGAATATATGGGAAATATAAAAGGAGTGGTACATGTAAGAAAGCCTGGAAAATCTTACACTAACAATTTTAAAATAGTAAAAAAATGCTGATGTATTGGTCTAAGCCATGGAGAAACGCGCGCAGTGTTTTAATGAGAAAACAAACTTTTCTTTAAATGAATACCGACATCAAGTCCGTAAACTTTTTTTAAATTTAGTAACAATTCAATTTTCTTTTGTGCCAATATTTTTAATAAGTCTCTTCTCAATTCTATATTTTTACTCCGCCTTACATTTATGAAGAAAAGATTGTTAGATTTATATATGTCAGGTGTTTCTCTCAAGACTAAATTATATGATGGCACTAAAGTGGGTTGTTTATGAAATAGAACGTTGTGAATTTATTACACGCAATTTCCCCAACTTTCTGTGGAAAAATAACTTCAGCAAAAATATTCTTTATGATAATAACTTACATTGCATATTTTAGCAGATGAAAGTCGTAATGAAATTGCACGAGAGCATCGGGTCTTATTTTGATCGTTCTGATTCTTTGTCGAGATGAAAACTAACACTATACTTTATTTATTTCTACATCACTTTAGATAATAACTTTCAGGTCTTATCGAATTTCATGTTCATAATTTCCTGTATAATTCAGGCAGGAATTTTTAGAGTAATCGAACGGGCAAGTTTCTGTTAAATTTCCGATAAAGTCTACCTAAAACTTTCTAATATTTATCTAGCAGCTTTCAATAAGCAGTAATACCCAGAACTAAATAAGATAGAACCACGTAAGATAGGGTAAAATTTCGCATATAAATTACTTTTAGTTGGGACCAGAGACGGAAAAAAAATAATGATTTAGAAAATAAAGATGTTCAATAAAATCTTAAATAACACTAATACAAAATCACGAACCGACGTTATTTTGATGTGTAGGTTTCATAAAGTCTAACAAAAGTCTGCCGCGCGGCTCAAATATTTTCTTTCTCCCTCAAAACTTCCTCTTAGCATGCTAATAATTTTTTTATCCCTTGTTTTGTTGAAAAAATATACTCTTCGTTAGAGTCTGTATTTTCTAAAATTTGTAAACCTCTTTCAATTAAATTGAGGCCCCTTCCGTTTAAAATTTCCAACCGTCATTCGATCTTCTGATTCAACTGGGTCTTTAGACACAAGTTCCTCAATCTCTTGCTTTTGCTTCTGATTACAGGAGTCCAGCAGTTCTTGGACATCATTACTATCCACTTCTAAATTTATTTGTGCTTGACAAGATGGACAACTTCTTCAATCACATTAACAATTTTACCATTTTCTTAAGTTTTTTCTCAAACAAAAGATGAATCGACGAGATTTGAGAATCACGTAAATCCGTGTTCACGTAAATCGAGGTACTACTGTATTTATTTAAAAATGCCTATCTGCAGACATTTTAGAGCTGTGTATATCATCAATACCAGTTGTTGTAAAAGAATATAAAACACATTCTATATGCAACCATGTTGTAAAACATTTAATAATAATTTACAGAAATGGAGAAAAGTAAGACTTCTAAACGAGGATATACAATATCTTTGAAAAAAAACCCACCTAGACTTATTATATTTTTAAATAAATATTTAAATGAAGTACTGAAAATCAATTTTTGAACTTAAATAAAATGTTGTCATGTCTCATAACTATAATATAAAGTGAAAATTCCAAAAGATTTCAGAAATCAAAAAATATATAATAACGTTATAAATTAGGTATAGTATAGGCAACAAAGAAAAACAAGTAAATGAATACCATTTTAATTAATAATTATTTTTAAAAAACAAAAAATAAAAGTTTTGAAAATCATTGTTCGAGCATAAATACAATTACCATGTTTCAAGAGAGTTATACTATAGTGAAAATTAATAGCGTTATAATTAGATTTCCTATATTTAACAAAGAAGAACAAGAAAAGGAATACTATTTTAACTAATAAATTTCTTGTTAAAATTTTCCCAATTAACTAAATTGGGCACTTATTTCTCACTAAAAATGTGCGGTGAATTCCTTCAATTAAATTTCTTTTAAGAAAAATATATAGATTTCCTTGCCTTTTTCCCTTAAATTATAGAGTAATTGGAATAAGAGAAAGAGATTAAAGAAATCCCAAATCTTTGCATATGAAACGTTCACTATTTTACCAATTTCGATAATAATTAGGAAATAGTTATTTTATCTATGTGTTATATTCAAAAAATTTACTAAATTCCCAAAGACTCTTCAGATTGTATTATTTTACACCTTATCCTTTAACATTTTAATGCTTTTGTAAGAAAAATAAAAAAGTTATTAAAGTTTCAAAAGGCGTCATTGGAGCACCTATTATTTTAAGAGGTGAATTAGATTTTACCCTTTGAATAGTAAATGGCAACAAAAAGTACGAACTGAATGATTTTTTTGGGAGGGAGGGTGCGATCCAGACCCATGTGTTTCCTCTGCGTTTGTAAACACACACACACACACACACACACACACACACACACACACACACACACACACACACACACACACACACACACACACACACACACACCACACACACACACACACACACACACACACACACACACACACACACACACACACACACACACACACACACACACACACACACACACACACACACACACACACACACACACCTTTCTTGCTGATAATCTTTCGAACAACGCTTCAAATATTCTCTAAATATTCAACTTTCAGTTGAATAACGACGCGTTTCATGCAGATTATTTAAAATCACATTCTTAATTCATAACCATTATTTCTTGTCATGAAGTTAATTTCTTTTTTAGAAAAATCTACATAGTATACAAGAACAAATGCATCATTTTTAGTAACATGCGAAGAGTAATTATATATACAATCAACCATCATACTAACCTTTCTGCTACAGCAAATATACATTGAATTCCTTTTAGAAGCTGCGACAAGAATGAGCAGCATCTCTTATAATATCATTTTTTTAAACATTGTACATCTGATGTACACGTGTCCATCAAACTCTTTTTACCAAACTTATTATCTCTCAGCTGCTAAATAATTGGTCAACTTATTAAAAAAAAAAACTAAAAATTGAAGAATTAGTTGCATTATAAAGATGCGCACAAATCATAATAACCTTTCAAATCCTTTACAAAAAAGTGTTAGGGTTTGATATGTGAAGGTAATAATTCAAGAATTTATGCAAAACCCATGTTTCCTTTTCTATTCTAGCTGAATTTAATAACTTTGCATTTCTTTGTTCAGGGAACGTAAAATATTTTTTACAAAAGAGAATTAGATTTTCGAGTTATCGGTTTCCTTTTCAATTGTAGCTAAAAATCATTTTCTTCTTTTCACTTTTGAACTGGAAAATTAGTCTTTCTAATAACATATCAATTGATGAAGTTGGAAGAAAATAAAATTTATTGTTATTTAAATTTAGGAATAAAACGAATTACTTTAATCAACTTTTATTCAACAAGAATAACTAAATTTTCATATGAAAAATGTTCATTTTTGAAATGGTTAAATATTTCCACTCATCTTCTATCATTTTCAACATGTTGATTTTTCCATTGTTTTAATTTTTTAGAATTTAAATATTCTTATTCAACCTTCTAATTTTTTCTAACCGGCAATTGTCATCGATTTTAATATCAGGCTTTTCTTTCGATAAAAACTCAACACAATTTTTTATATATGCCCAATTTACTTGCGATAAAGTCTCCATTGAAAATTTTTTCCTGTGTTATTTGTTTTAGACTATTCTTCAACATACAGGTATTACAAATATGTTTGATAAAAATTCCGCACTTCGTTGGTAAACTTTTCCGTTATGCATATAGTGATTCCTACAAGCTTGGCAATTTTTTTTATTATTAAAGAAATACATTTTTTTCTTCAAATCGTGATTTTTATTGAAGGACAAAGTTGTTCAAAGTATGACTAATTTCTGAAGCTGAAATAAGCTCTCCTTCAATCTTTTAAATAGTTTGTGGAAAATAGATGCCTGATTATGTACAAAATACATTAATATCCGATAATTTATATTGTACCGGCACATGACAGGTAAAAGTTTGGGCCGGCATCTCTGAATACACAGATGAACACATTAGTTTAAATACTGGAAAGGAAGACAAGTAAGTAAGAAGACAAGAGCTTGTTTGAGTCTACTTAGTATTTTGCAAAAGAAACGCTGAGGTAGACATGTCGTTACGCAGCCAACAAAAACAATATGAGCAGCTGTCAGAGATCGAGAGGAGAAAATCATCGGGATGATAGAAGCTGAGTGGTCAGTTCGGTGAGTAGCTAGTCAAAAAGGCCGTTCTGATTTAATTGTGAGGAGGTGTTAGGAACAGTGGACAGTAGAGACGTCATTTACACGGTGACAATGGCCAAGACATCTTCGACAGATCAATCGTTGAGAAGACCATCACATCATACGACACACACGCGTAGAGTCAACTGCCTTATTGGCCACTGTCCAGAGACAGACAGAACCTTCAATACGGGCCCCTGTGTCTTCCCGAACCATCGCAAGGCGTCAGGCTAAAGGAATCTGGTTACGTGACGCCGATTACGTTTACTTCAAATGACACCCACCCACCGACCCCTCCGTTTGGTGTGGTGTCGCGCACAACGGGATTGGACTGCAAAGGAATGAAACCAGGTCGTCTTCAGCGACGAATCTATATTCAATTTGAGCGGTGATGACAATCATGTTCGTGTGTGGAGGCCACGTGGTGAAAGCCTGAATCTTGCCTTCACTTTACAGCGAAACACTGTTCCCACAGCTGGTTTGATGGTGTCATTGCTTACGATACACGGTCGGCCCTAATATTGATCCATGGCACAATGACCGCCCAGTGGTACGTCCATGACATCCTTCAAGCATATGTGCTGCCACTCATAGCAGGGCTCCCAGGAGCCATTTTTCAACAAGATAATGCTCGGCCACACACAGCAAGGATGTCACAAAACTGCCTCCACCACATTACCAACCTTCCTAGGCCTCTCGATCCCCAGATTTGTCACCAATCGAGAATATCTGGGATCATTTGGGATGGCAAGTTGCTACGAGTTTGGTCGAATTAATGGCGTATTTACAGCAACTGTGGAACGAGATGTTTCTGGACATCATGCGGAACTTGTATGCTTCAATGCCCACTGGTATCACATCTTGCATTCGCGCTAGATAGGGCCAGACTTCCATTCATTTGTACTTTTTTCTGCAATAAATGATCATTTTTCTTTGATTTCATAATCATTTACTTATATCAAAGTAGTACTTACATATGTAAAATTTCGTTTCATTTTGACGACTTTTTCTTCGTGCGCAAATTTTTATGGCAATGAGTGTAAACTAAAAGTTATTTGAGCAAACCATACATATTAACGCTAAACAGTCGAAATTCCTCAATAATCCCTCTTACTGTAAAGTTTTCACCAAAAATATAACTTAACAGTATAAATAATTCCTTCCCCAGTTGCAGCATAAGGCAAAATTATTTTTTAAAATGATCTCCCAAAGAAAAATTATCTGTGAACTTAATTTGCGAAATCTTTTACACCTACTCTTTACCTTGTTAAATATTTTGAGTCAAATTATTCTATCACTAACATCTTAAAATATTTATTCTCAATCAAACTTCAATATCCTATATTTAATCTTATTCAAAGAAAACATAATTTTTCAACTTTTTAAGACCTTCTATTAATATTAAGTTAAGGAACCAATGACTGGCTATCCATTTGCAAGGGAGTAATAAAAGACTGAAATGATCAGTGTACCATTAAAAAAAAGTTCTTTTTGTCCCTTTATTTTTGATATACTTGGTTAACAAGATCTTGGATAGTTTCATTGATAATTCTTTATTTTATCCTTTTTTTTCGTTTTTTAAAATTCAAAAATCCTTTTTGATATATTCCTCTTTTTTCTTTTTTCTGACATATTTTCTTAAGGTGTATGTATGCTAGGTAATAGATAATTCATTTCCATTTTATTACAATCACAGTTTTGTCTAAAGTATGTTCTTTGCTTTTGTGCAGAGGACAGAAAGCGCAGTAACTTTAAGGCGCAGTTCTAAGCCAATATTTTGAATTTGAATGAGATTGTATCAGAGTTCGAAATTGCTAGAAATACTATTTTAACTTTGACTAAAAATTCCAGAGTTAAGTTCCTTTGCATGTAAAATTGGTTGACAGTTATAGAGACGCCTTTTCCTAGAATCATTATACCGATCGATGACGCAGATTTTACGCTTTATTTTTCCAATATCAAAACAAGGCAGAAAGTAGAATATTTTATTCTTAAATTATATCCTAAAATACTAAGCTACCTCTTTTATAAAACATTTTTTACTAATCCTCTCTATAAAATTAAGTTAAATGTAGTTGGCAATGAGATTTATACTTAAGTAAACTTCAGAAATGAAATATACTTGATTGAAATATTTTTAAACATGTAAAGTAACTTACTTTTTAATATTAGATTCCAGATGAACTGATAATATCCCATTTGATTTTAAGCTATATTTTTATATAATTGTTACTGTAATTTCTAATAATAATTACTGCGCACTTACGCACTTACTTTGAACAGTGGCGTAACGGAGAATATTAGGGTTCCCTGCAAAGTCAGGTTTGGGGCCCCCAGAAATGCGGGGATGTACGCTACGCCACTGACTTTGAATTCATTTCAGAACTTGCAATGTAGAACATCCTAATTCAACATTAAAATTTTATGACAAAGAAAATGAATTCCTAATTCTTTTTAAAGAATTGCCCGTACCGTTTGTTTCATCCCTTTCATTCCTACTAACTATACATCTGAATAAGACAACTGACAAGAATAAGCTTACTGTATAGTAACAATGTTGAGTAAAAGAAATTCTTCCAAATTTTTAAGTAATTTATTACACCTGGTTAATGGGAAAAAAAACAGACATCGAGAGAAATGTTGCAGCTATATCTTGGGTTAATTAATAAGTACTTACTTCGAAATGATACTGTTTTTTCTTCAAAAACTTGAAGAAAGGCAAAAGTTTCAGATTTCGATAAAAAACAAATCTCTTTTACCCATGGTGAGAAGAAAGAACCAAAGAGGAAGAATATGGTTAATTAAGTAACACTTTTTTTTTACCTTTGATACTCAAGGAAAGACTTGCATTTTCACATTACTTTTGTTGTTTATAAAGAGAGTAATCCTATGAGTATTTACCTGATTCCATACCAGAAATTACAGCAGGCATTTTCTATTCTTATACATACACTCAAGAGCGAAAACACTATGAACACCCCTACATTTTGCAATGAACTCGCCTGGATGACGTGGAAGGCTTGTGATCAGGTGAAAGTGGTATTTAACTGCTGCTGGAGAGTCTGAAGAATCATTCTTTCACTTACTTCTGTGTGTGATGGGGAAGGCTGCGGATCTAAGCGACTTTGATAGAGGGCAGATTGTAATGGCTCGAAGGCTCGGAACAAGTATTTCCAAAACTGCACGACTCGTGGGTTGTTGTTACTACTTATGCAAAGTGGATGAATGACGGTGAAACCAGCAGTAGACGACATGGTGTTGGACGCTATCAAAGAAACAGGTCGTCGGAGACTGTCTCGCATGGTTAAGCATAACCGAAGCCAGACAGTGGCTCAGCTGACAGCCCAATACAATGCAGGGACAAGTAGAATAGTATCAGAGCACACTGTTCAGCGGACACTGTTGGATATGGGGCTACGCAGCAAACACCCCACTCGTGTGCCTTTGCTGACCAAGCGTCATCGCCACCTGTGCCTGCGCTGAGCCCGGGAACATCGTGACTGGTCCATGGATCAGTGGGAGAGAATTGCCTGTGCAGATGAATCACGGTTTGTCATTCATCACGCCGATGGCCGTGTCAGGATACGCTGTCAGTTGCTCCCTCAATGTACAGTAGGTCATACACAAGTTGGTGGTGGCGGTATTATGCTTTGGGGGACGTTCTCTTGGGCGTCTCTCGGACCCGTGGTTGTGGTAGAGCAGACCATGAATGCTACAGGGTATCTGAACATCATTGCGGACCAGGTGCACCCTTACATGGCCTCTGTTTTTCCATCTGGAAATGGAATGTTCCAACAGGACAATGACCCGTGTCACAAGGCTAAAATTGTGTTGGAATGGTTCCAGGAACATGATGCTGAATTCCAGTTAATGTCCTGGCCGCCTAACTCACCGGATCTCAATCCGATAGAACACATTTGGGATGTCCTGGGACAGCGGCTCAGAGTTCCAAAGACCACCAATTCGTAATATCTTGGATTTGCGTCACCGTTGCTTAAATATCTGGTACAATCTGTCTCCGGCCATTTACCAAGGACTTGGGGCATCCATGCCAAGGCGGGTTGAAGCTGTATTGCGCGCCAAAGGTGGGCCAACTCGTTATTGACAAGTGGTCATAATGTTTTGGCTCTTGAGTGTATGTTGCTTCATGGAAAGAAGTAATCTTAAAATTGTAAAGGAACTCAAATAAAGTGAATTATTCTTTTCAATTTCCATCAGCCGTTCTAAATTGTGTCAATTCTCATTTTAAAAAAGCAGCTTGATTTATGCATTTGGAATTTATATAAATCATTATATAATTACAATGGAAGAACTTTGAAACTAGTCTAACAGTGTGGTCTTTGAATCAATAATCATTAAAAGATAAATTAGTTATGCATCTTTATTTCAATTAAGAAAATTCAAAATTAAGGAAGTTTCAATCAAAGCAACGCATTTAGATTTTCATAATCAGTTTTTTTTTTGAAAAAAATCTTTTGTGTGGTTTTAGAATTTTTTTATTCATTTCGGAGCTTCATTTTCAGGGGAATAATCCTGAAAATATAGGAAAAATACTCCCCGTCGTTCCTCAAGATATCATCTTAGAGAATTATTTGAAACCTCTTAGAACTATTACATTCTTATTTCACTGAAAATGCTTACAGCATTTAACAAAGCTGTATTTATTCAGAACCTTCAAATATCTCCCCCCCCCCCAAACAGTTCATGATACTTAGAATACTGGCAAATATAACAAATATTAAATAAGATAAGGAAAACCTAGCTAGGGATGCATCTAATATAAATTAGCAAGCGTATATATATATATATGATGCCTATTATATATGACTGATAATATATACTCTGCGGCCATTAAAACTGCAACACCACGAATAAGGGATGATACAAACGTCAAATTCACCTAAAATAAAATGCTGAAATATACAAAAGGTTAGCTTGTAAGAGCAATCGAACGGCGCAGGAGGAAGAAATGACATCTCAAATTCTGTAAAAAGGGAGTACACGAAGCGAGTTTCTTACTCGGAAATAGCATTGAATGTTTGATGTTTGTGAGAAGATATACCTCGTATAGGAGAAGTCGCAGCAGAAGTCGGAATTCGATAGTGGTGGAAAAAGGGTCCGTCAAGATTGTGGTTTATCGTTCCTTGATATTGCTACTCGCATTCGTCCGAATCCGTTGACAATCAAGTGAATATAGAATCGATGGATTCAAGGGGATCATTCAAGATCTCAACAGCCTCTCGTCAATAATGCTTGAAGAAAAGCATGAATTGTTTCAGGTTGGCCTTAAAGGAGCATACAGCCACATCAAGGACATTGAGTCAGAAAGTGGGCTGGTTTGCAGAACGACAAATAACTGCGATGACGCCTGAAGCAGCACGCAGTGCCTGCACCTCAACAATTACTGCGACTTCCTTTAACATTGCAGCATAGAGACGCGTGGTGACAATATATAGTGATCCCAAAGTTAAAGCTGGATTCGGGAATGGCACCATTTCGCTTTTTCAGACGTGCTCTGATTCTGCGTGTTGTATTAGGAGGGATGTATCCGAGTCCGTAGGTATCGAGTAGAATGCAAGCACACTGCTTGCATTTAAAATCGTTAAATGGGCCCTTCACCTACACCTGGTGTGATGGTACGAGTAGACATTGGATGCACGACAAGAACATCTCTTGCTCGCGTCATCGATAATCTGAACAGCCAGCGATACATTTCTCAGATCTTAAGGTTAATGGTTGTGCCCTATCTTCGAGGCCTCAGATAATCATCTTTCAACAAGATAACGTAAGGCCACAAGTTGACCATCGTGTCCTGATCTACCATGACACAGAAAGTGTTCATCTGCTGCCCTGGCTAGCACGTTCTCTAGAACTCTCACCCACTGAAAAAATCTAGTCATGGGCAATATAGAAACAGGGACGTCACTGCTTTCCTGTCGCTGCGATTAATGGTGTGGTACAGATGGAAATGGAATGACTTGTCTGTATCTGTCATCAAAGCCCAACCAGGTAGGAGTCGTTTTAGTTTCCAGAGCCGGCAACCATATGTACTAATTTCGGACCATGTATATTCCCAAAATGTGTGTCTACAAATTTAAATTTAATCATTTTCTTTTTCTGCTATGCTGTCTACGTATAATAAGTAAAATTTTGTTACCTGCTTCCTTTTCTGGTGTTGCGGTTTTATTGGCTAGAAGTGTATTACAAATTTAGCCCACTTACCGTTAAAATGGCAAACAATAAATAAACACTAAAATAACGATATTCAATTTCCAAACCACTTATTCTGCATTCTAAACTTATGCTATTGTTATATCAATTATTGTCTATCAGCTCAAACCTGAGAAATTAAATCCATTTTCGATGATGATGTTAGTTTCAACGCTTAGTTATTTTCAGAAGACAGATTCTCTGATTTGCTTATTTTCCATTGGAGCACTGTAAAAGATAATAATGGCAGTCAGTAGCTCAAAACTTGAGCCATTAAGCACAAATTCTAAATCTAGAAAGCAAATATCGAATAATGATGTGCCGACACCATTTACTGTTCTACTTATTCTAAATTACGAATACTCTTTGAATGTCCCAACTCAGAATATCTGATCATTTTATTAGTAGAAGCCTTTGTCTGTGAGTTATAAACAAGAAAAACAACTTCATTACCAACCAAATATTTAGAAGATGGTTGCAACCCCGTATTATGTTTCCCTTCTTTTTGGTTTCTTATTTGGAAATTAGAGCTCAATCACTGATGGGTAAAGTGCACTGCCTCCTTCTGAGTTGCTGTATCTACACTCATGCCCATAAATTAAGGATAATTCAGAATCACACAGAAATTGAACTCTAAAATAAAAATTTCACCTGTAGAATTATCACATACATCTTGAAGAAGAATATGCAAATTACAGGAAACCACAAGATGGCGCGGATAGTATGTCACAATGACGAGAGTGTAAGAGAGGGGTATATAAGGAATGGTGGCAAAAAAGTAAAATTGTTCACAAGCGCTTTAAAAGCCTTTCAGTGCAATAACCGCATAGTTATGGCACAAAGGAAGCATTTGGATGATTTTTTACGTGGTAGAATTATCGGACGACTGGAATGTGGACGTACCCAGCTACAAGTATCCGAGGAACTTGGAATCGCCCAGAGTGCCCTCTCCAGGCTTTGGCAATGATTCCAAGATGATGGTAATGTGAGTAGTTGTTAAAGTACGGGTCACCCCCGAGTTACAACGCCGAATGAGGACCGGTATTTGGCAGATACTGCCAAAAGAAACAGACGGAGCACAGCATCAGACCTGTCTCGTCAGCTCTCTTCAGCTACCGGTACGACAGTCCAGACGCTCAGGGCACATTAGTCTATATGCTCGTAGACCTGTCAGATGTGTTCCCCTTACCGTAACTCACTTTCACCTGCGATTAAATTGGAGTAGAGAGCATGCATTGTGGACACCGCAACAGTGGTCTTGTGTGATGTTTTCCGACGAGTCCAGGTTTAGTTTGCAGTCAGATTCTCGCCGGACTTTCATATGGAGAGCGCCAGGTACCCGTTACCACCAAGAGAACACCATTGAACGACACCGTTACGGTGGTGCAGGATGGCTCGTTTGGGGAGGAATTATTCTTGGTTCCAGAACTGACCTGCATGTTCAGAGTGTAACGATGACCGGCCACATCTATCGGGATGTCATTCTGGAACAACATGTACGTTTGTTTCGGGGCGCCATGGGTGCTGAATTTCTGTTTATGGATGATAGCGCCCGTTCTCACCGTGCAAACATTGTAGACGAATGCCTTCAATCAGAGGATATCACCCGTATGGATTGGCCAGCATACTCACCGGACTTGAATCCAATAGAGCATGTGTGGGATATGCTTGGCGGACGAATTGCAGCCCGTCAACTCCCTCCCACCTGTCTACCGGAACTTCGGAGGGCATTGCTTGATGAGTGGTGTAATATTCCCCAAGATCAGATTGATAATCTGATACTCAGCATGCGTAGGCGTTGTAAGGCCTGTATTGCATCGTCCGGGAGACAGACTCGGTATTAACCATCATACTAACCATGTTATACTGTTTTTTGTAAATAGGTTCTTTTCTGAAATTTGCTCCAGAGAGTAAAAATCGCAATTTTTATTAATTATGTCAAATATAGCATCTTTTTTGCTCTTTACCTTTTGTTTAATAAATAGTCAAAATTGTTTACAAATAAGTCAAATTTGTTTTGCTTCTGTCTCTTTCTTTGCCTGAACTTCATTATCCTTAATTTATGGACATGAGTGTATATAAGTAGATTATATATATTTGTTAATTCCATATACAATTGTAAAAAATAAATTGAGTCTAAATTTCATTAGTAAAAGGTTAACATTATACAGATGGAATTTTTAACAACTTAATGGAAGATTCGAGAGGTTAAAATATTTTAGAAACTTCCTTATTTAATAATGGAAATAAAATATACCTTTAAGACATATTTTTTAAATATTTGAAGCATTTATTTCGATTGTATCTGTGTAGGAAATATTTCAAAATTTACCAATTGTGTTTTCCTTTTATCTTTTGCCATGACAGCCTAGATTCCTTACATTTTATTTTTGAGCTGACTTTATACTCAATGTAATTTCTGATACTAACTGATTATAATTACAAACAATTTTGTTGTGTAGGGCACTTTAGTAGGGCACACACGAAAAACAATACCTGATTTAAAAAAACAACAATTTGCCTCCCCTCTTCTGTTAAAAATACCAGTTGAATTAACTGCATAATTTTAACTTTTGTGAATGAGATAATTCTTTTTAAGTATTTCTTTCTGCATGTGAAGCTTTGAAACTTTATCTGAGGTAATACAATTAATATACGTAAACAAAGGATTAGGATTAAAAACTTGCATCTCTTTCCCGGGAGTTACTTTTTACTGCAGTTACATGCATTTCTCCCTTATATAAAAATATAAAAATCTGAATTCTCAATTATTACCTTATTTTTGGATGAGTATTCAACATTTAATTAATACCAAAATACCTTTCATTGAGATCCAACTGAAATAGTGAATATAAATGCAATATTAAAACATAGTTTTTTATAAATATCACTTATCATTTTTGTCGATTAATCTAGTATTCACCGAGCAACAAATTATGATTTCTGTTATTAACCATCAAGAACTGAAACGCAGGATTATTAGAATATTCCGTCAAAATTACATAATTACAATTCTTTTCGAAAAAAGAATAATTCAATTACTAAAAATAAGGGATTTTTAATGCAACTTTTTTCCTTTCATTCTATACAATTTTCAGTCTAATACAGTACAGACTTATCACATTGTATTAAAATCAAGCAATGGACCTTACGTAAGTTAATTGAAAGCTTGAAAGAATCTTAAGTGGCGAAAAAATATAAAGAGCGGATGGTAATGCGAACCGAATTTCTCATTATTTATTTTAAAAGCTAAAAATTTGATTTTAGGAGTTTCTTTTTTCCTTTTGAAGGACAAAAAAGCAGAATTCAAATATTCTAGGCGTTGTTATTAATTTAAAGTTTGCATTTTTATAATACTTGAAAAGTAAATTGATCCCGATAACTGAGAATATAGCTTTAAAAACGGTTTCCATTATTTTCAGAGATTTATTCTCTCCGTTATTATAAGCACAAATGTCTTTCTTAATCTGCGTAAAAATAGAATTAATCAACGTTGACGGCATATAAATAAAAATGAAAGAGAAGCATTTGAAATGTATATTTGCTGATCCTCCTATTTATTTAAGTAATTTTATTTAGAATAAACCTGGAGTGTTCAGAGAGTGTAAAAATATAAAAGAAAACTAACTACTCGAATAGAAATGTGGAAAACAATAGTAAGCTGAAACGCACACCCAAACCGGGGAATAAAATACCATTTGCCAGATTAAAAATCCATTTCCCAAAGCATTTATAGAAGTTAAATTTTGATTTCTTAAAAAGCTCAATAGCATTAGGCCTTTTATTAATGGGATAATTTACCGTGTAAAATATGAGGTTTGAGACTGTTTTATGTTGACTTGAATGTTAGCAAAATACACTCATTATAGTAAGCATTCCAGTAACTGCTCAGGTTAAGCGAAATTACGATAATAAATGAAGAGATAATCACTTGCTTAGCTGAAATAACATCTGGATTTCATATCTGAATTGCAGCCAGAAGGCAATTGATTAATTAATTCCAGATTTACAGGGTAACTTAGTGCAATCAACACCTTCTCCTAACTCAATATGGGCACAGCATTGATCGTGACGTCAGGATATGTATGCAAACCTTAAATAACATCTCACGGATTAGCAAGCAACAGTTCGGTATAAAAAGATCTTTTGAAAACTTCTTAAAAAATTACAAATAAATGACTTGTTTAGTTCTATTTGATCTATTGTGTGCTTATTGATTTTCCATGTATTAAATTTCACAGTTATCATGCTTTCATAAATCGAATGATAACAGGTTGCTGTGAATATATATTAAGGCATTTATTGCTTACGCCTCGATTATTCTGCTGTATTAATAACGAAAGCGTTCACTTTTTAATTTAGAATATTATTTACATGTTAAATATTGCAAGATTACATTTACATTTATGCGTAAGATTTATTTAATATCCTTGCTTTATAATTTTGAAATATGAGAAATGAATAAGATTAGCCCTGTTAAAGCTTACAAAAAATTAATTTGACGCCATAAATTACTATAGATATATAGGAAAATAATCTTTCATTCATGAGAAACTGTAAAAGATGTATTTACGAATCATGAGACAAAATGGACAGAAATGTTGCAAAGAGAGCGAGAAAAACTCCAAAATATTTTAACTAGACGTTTTATTTATAATATAGCTATAAAGTGTTATCCGCATTTTGTAATTTTACACACATGAATGCATTTTTTACAAAGGTTATTAATATGGGAAATGCAAAACATTAGTCAGAAGAGTTTTATATTTTTAGCATAGATGTCGTGAATAATAAAACTTAAAGTAATATTTTGTCAGTTTGATATATTGTTATCAAAAGAGATTTTCTTAATGTTTCGAGACCAATTCAATACAGTTTAATTTTGTTGGAAGGAAGTAGTATACTATTGCCTTAGATAAAGGTTAAAATTCATGTTTCTGACGAACACAAAAAGCGCCAATTATTTCTGTGTATGTTTAAAACATTTTAATATCAAAAATACATTTTGGCACAACATTTACAAATATTGAAACATGAAATTTACAGCACATAAGCAAATTAAAGTGGTCGATCGAAATATCGATCTAGTATTTTGAAATATTATATTTTTACTTTTCTCTTAATTTTTTTGTTCAGCAAAAATTTTACGACTTGATTTTAAGAAATTAAATTTCACAATAAAGCAATTGACTTATTTTTAAGAAAGATTTAAAGTTGCTTTGATCTAAAATCTATTTAGAGCTAGCTGCTCGATGGCTATCGGTGGCGGACTTATGAATTTTGAATCGTGCTCAAGTGACCTCAAGCGTCTCTTCAAGATTAAAAGAGGACACTGTGGATTATTTAAAATTAACTTTAAGAATTATTATTCCTTCGGAAAATAAAGATATGAACTCATGACTGAAACATAACATTACTAGCCCAATACTTTCGAAAGGAAAATAAATTGTGGCTCTTATAAACTGCATTTTTACCCATGATTTGTTACGGTACATGTAACTTATTTATAAATCTTTGAGTGGTTGGTTCCCTTTTCCGTATATCATAGGGCATTCCACAGATCAAGTATCTCTAAGACAAAAAGAAACAAACAAACAAAAAACAAAGCTGTAAACAAAATTACAGTTTACGAAAACCTAAGGAAATTAAATTAGATAAATAGGTTTCTTTCGAAAATGATTACATAAGTAAAATAACTGATATAAGGAAATTAACGTTTTCTCTCTGATACTATCATTCCTATTTCGAGTGAAATCTTTTTTGCAATGATTATTTTAAAAATCAGACCATAGAAGAATGTTAATAATTCTTAATCTAATAGATTTATTTTATTTTATATAAGTAAATAATTGTTCTCCCCGATGAGAATTTAATTTCAAATGAAAAATTTCTCTATGAGTATTAGTTTTCAAATTAAACTACCAAATACTTATAAAATTTGGAAAGCTGAATTGTGGTCGTTAGTCATTATTAAGATTTGTTATAGATGAAAGCAGTAAATATTTAACTCCGAAAATATTTACCCTTGTATATCATTATTTTGTCTTGGGCCACAAAATTGTACGCTGTGGACTTCGAGATGAACATGTTTGCACGGATAATAACACTTGCCATTCTATATTACTGTTACTGATTCGGTTTATCCCAAAAATTTGTCATCCGTCTATACGAAATATGTTCAATAGTCTTTAAATTAAGAATACTGTTCATAGTTAAATAATTTAAATGTACAATAAAATGAAGGTATTTGAAAAAGATTATGGAAATAAACCCTGTATTTTATTAAGCATGGATCATTGTTCATTTTTAAAATATCTATCACCTTTACCTGAGACTTTTTGGTAAAATACAGGAATGAGAGATCTTGAAGTAATTTGGAAACAATAAAATCATAAAATTATTTCTTAATTAATTTCTTGAGAATTTCCCATGTCCTTCCATTGTTAATTATATTTTTCAAACTTTCTTTTAAATTTTGCATTTTTCCTAACTGGAACAGAAAATTACGATAAAATTGCCTGATTCTGCTCAATATATGATAAAGTACACCTAATTAGAAAGTATTTCAAAGCCTTAGAAAAAAATAACGTATTAAAATGTTGGAAAAACAGCTCATACTTAAAAGACAAATATATTTCTTTAAAAAAAACAATACATATAACAAAATGAAGCACTTTTGATAATTAATCATTTTTACAATCTTAATAAATTCTGAAATAATTTGCTTATAACTATGCAATTTATTCTTAAAACACATTTAAACTGAACTGGAAAGTTAAAGTAAAAGGAAACATACCTTCAAACATTATGCGATGATAAATAGCCATTTTCCATCGAATTTGATCCTTTTTCTTTCAAACTAGCTTCCCATCTTTTCTCTGTTTGAAAAAGACAAACTTTTTATAACTGTTTAAACATAAAAGTAATAAATGTAGTTTACTGTTTTATTTGAAGGCATAGTTAATTATTAAACATAAAAAAATGCTTTATTCTTAGAGCTTCTGAAGTTAAAAGAATTTTTGGTTTTGCCCTAAATTAATTAAATCCAGTTAAACTTTTAAAATAGCAGTTAATTTACTTAAATACTAATGAAATCATTTTTCATTATTTTGTTCGCTACGTTCACGTAAACAACTACATTTTTAAACGTAAAAAAGTATTATTTGCTGTAAATTTTGTAACAAATGTGAAAATATATAAAAGGCGCTTAAAATACTATTGAAATACATTACATTTATTATGAATTTTTGAACACCTATGCATTTATAATAAACATTTGAAAAGTATAATTAAATAAAATAAAAGCATATTGGGGTTAAAGTAAAAGGGCAGATATAAATGATATTGAATCTTGCCTTGATATCTATATAATTGAATGTGTAAAAGCAAATAACTTAATAAAAGGCATTTGAAATCAAGAACTTTTATTACTTATCGAGACTAAATTAAATAAAATTACCCAAAATGTTTGGGAAAATGATCTGCAATATCTTAAAACACGAAAAATAATAACAAATGCATTTAGGGGATTAAATATAATAAAAAAAATTGTAAGCACTTTCATAAGTTGATGTCGGTAGTCAATATTAAATAAAAAGTTATTAATAAATAATTATATTAAAATTATAATTGACAATTATCAATTGGAATTAGTAACTGTAAAATAGAATTTATAGTTATACAATTTCATATAGCCATGGGTGTAATAAACCAAACTAAAATTTCTTAGAAAACATTTTTTTTAAAAAAATGAACTATTTTTCATTCATAAACTTATGGTTCATTAAGTATTAGTTATGCTTTAAATAAACTGTTCATAAAATATCGAAATCAAACCCCCCTTTTTTTCTTTGAAAAAAAGGTAAAAACTTTTAAAATTAGGACGAGTTTTACAATAGAAAAATAACACTGAAAAGAAAATGGAGTGAACTGAAAAATTTGATCAAATGAGGTATCGCAAAACTACTCTGTGTTTTATAGTTTTAAAGACATATTTGTTTTCATAACTATTGCTCCAAAATCTCAAAATTATGTCCCAATCTTGTCTCTATTGCAGGTCCAAACATTTATTTTAAATGGAGGTTTAAAGTAGACGTTTCAATCAAATTTACTTTTGAAAATTCAGATGCATTAAATAGAAGTAAACTCTGAAAGAAAACTCATATAAATGAAAATAAAGTCGTAGAGGAAAAGCTATCCAATGATAACATAATAATTAAAGGAAAAAAAAGCAATAAAAATAATAATGAATTGCATACACAAAGAAAAGTACCGATGAAGGTGCATTTTCAAGACTGTAAGATATATTCAGATAAAACTTAAAGTACGAGACACTATTCTTGATGGAGATACATTGCGTTTTTATGCTTACCCTTCAAAATTCTTCAAATGTAAAAGTTAAAACAAAATTTCTTTAAAATAGTGAAAAAGTTTTCAAAATTATAGACTATGGTCCAATATTTACATAAAGTAATGAGTATTAACTTTATATCAATTATAAAAGGTGACTCATTTGAATATTATACTCCTAACTATCCAATCAATGCAAAAATAATTCATATAAATATTGCTCGGCTTTAAAGCTATGAGTTTGAAGACAATATTTACTGCGCATTTCAGAACTAGAAAATAGATATGAGCATACACTATCTTTAGAAACAAAATCTTTTTGGGAAGTCGAAATATTGGATGACGGAGAAAATGACATCCAGAACTACCTGTCAAAGCTGTTTGGCAGGAAGCATTCAAACGGATGCTAACACACTTAGGTTAGTAAGCAGTCTGTCTTTTTCCTAACAAATGTTGTTTTACGTACGTTTGTTCTTGTATAAGGAAGCAATGGCGTAAATGTAGAAGGAGGTAATGTGGATCCATCAGATGAAAATCCAATTTTATATATACTCTCGCTTCATAATAAATAAATAAATCCATCACCATTTCACTCTTGCGAGAGTACATGGTTTTTTTTATTATTAGTTATATAAATAAATATTCGTTTTATTTTCTTCCGCATGCAATAGGTTACTAAGGAATTCTAAAATGCATTTTTAAAGTTCTTACTCTTGCAATCTTTTTATATTTGTGTGTTAATCAACCATAAAAAAGGGGGAAAATATTCTTGGAGGACATTTTAGATTGATTATACGTTAACGTCCCGCTTTATCTACTGGTGACTGACCTCCAATTTGGAACAACGGTCACGTGATGAAGACAGCACTTGAACTGGCACCTCCATTATTCAAGCAAAAGAGTGAGTGTTTGTACAAAAAGGCAACACGGGTGTTATTGGCAACAGACCTCGTAACTCTGAGCTCCGGACAAGTAACGAAAGAACGACACCTCTACCCACCTCTCTAGACTACGAAACCACTCCAACGGGATGACTCTGAGTCTCGTGGCAGATTTAAGTCGCACACCAGTCCTCCTACACCAGTGATTCCCAAAGTGGTCTATATAGACCCCCAGGGGTCTATGAAGACTGTAAAGGGACCACACCAGCAAAATAATAATAATTTGGGGCCCATGAGGTGTAAATGGGGGTCTGTGATAGTGTGGTTTTCATTAAACCAGACAATGACTTTAATCTTTAAAATAATTTGATCTAGTTTAAACAGAGTTTACCAATTCAGCATTTAATAAATTTAGTGAGACTAATTGTCGTTACTAGGTGACAGTATCAATTTTATTAAGACAAGGACCATTTCAGCATTTCTTTCCAAAATTAAGCTACAGAAGTATAATATTGGGAGTCGCGAATTTTCTCAATTTGTCACAGACAGTCTGCCAGGACATTTTAGCATACGTTCAACATGTAAATGCCCTTACTCAGATTTTGAAACCAAGTTTGAGATTGTTTTTTTATAGTAATAAAAGCAGTAGACAATGATTTCATATAGTCACTTTGAAAAAATGTCATATTATACAATAGGAACTGATCAGAATAAGTCTTAACGAAGTTCTTAAAATAAAGTTAGAAATGGATGTCAGCAATTTTGGCTTTAAAAAAACATACCTGATATTTGTCTCAAATTATGGAATATCGTGAAAAAGTTTTTAATTGCTTTCCCTTGTGAGAAGGACTCACTGAGTTTGCCAATCTCAAAAGCAAAAAAAGGGAAAGAAAAAAAGAAATGGGCACTTAATAACAAAGGAGATTTAGGGTTAAACCTGACTAGATTGATATATTAAATGTGGAAAATTTGTTATTGAAGCACCATAGTCACCCATCTCATTAAAAGCATTTGTTTGTTGTTCAGTTATTTTATGTATTAAATTGATTTTAATTTTATGGATTAACATGCGCTTCTTAAGTTTTAAACGCTATACTTCATTACAGTTAGAAATTTAATTCTTTTAAAGTAGTAGCAACAACTATCAAAAAGAGATTTAAGTAGATAAATTTTCAAAAATTTAATACTAAGTAAGCAGGGGTCTACTCGAAACCGAAAAAACATGGCAAGAGGTCTATGAGACAAAAAAAGTCTGGGAACCTCTGCTCTACACGATGGGTCTTCAGTAGCACAAGGGCTCGAACTCATGACACGTTGACCACGAGTGTGTGACCATGACCACCTCCATTCATCGAACTTCCACACCAACGTGAGGTGAGTCTCAACAAATTTAATGATAACAAGTCATATAAATTTTTTTTAAAGTCAATTCCTACTTCGTTAGAAAAAGTGTGCTAGCGCCATTCGTTGCAGCTAGTTGTAACTACGGCAGAAAAAACGCAAAAAATAGATTAAAATTAAAAATTAAAATTTTTTATGAATTAATATGTGACGGGTGCTTACGCGTTTCACTAACCTTCTCTCAAATTCTTTTAAGATTGTATTTATTTTAACCAATCCCCGCTGAGAGCTAAAGTGTGACTTATGCAAATAAGATAGTTTCGGGTTTAGCGAGTTCGAAAGAGATATAAAAGGAGAAATGAAATGAAGAGATGAGGATGACTACGTGTTTTGATAGAGGAGTTAACTACGAGATTGATTAAGAAGGTGATTCTAGGAGATTAGTTTAACTAAGTGAAGTTGTTAGCTGAAGGAAGATTATTGAAAAAAGCTTCATTAATTCGGTTCGGACGTAACTGAAGATATCAAGGATTGAGGACGCTCTTTAGATCCTTCAAGTAGTAAAGAATCCTGCCTAAAAAAAGATATCAGGTCTGTTACTTTCCTAAATTAGTTATAAATGCGTAGTTTGATTGTATGCGTTATCCGCCGAGGGTTCAGTTAGTGTTCCGTCGTTCATAATTGAATTCTTTTCCCACTCCACTGTAATTTGTTGTTCTTAAAGTTTGATTAATGTTTGTGTATTTCTATCATAAGAAGGATTAATAATAATAGTGATTTATTAATTACGTAGTTGTTAATTATGAATCCAACATACTCAAATTTAGATAATGTGCAAGAGGAGTTAATAATCATAGGGGTAGTGAGAGACTACGACAAATATTTGAAAAAAGCTGTATTAACATCAAGTGTCCTCCACTACATATTTAAAAAGTGTATTTAAACTTGAATGGATGAAGAGAAAATATTTTGTTAACGATTGAAAGTTTGAACAAGATTATATATATATATATATATATATAGGGAGAAAGTGAACTAATTGTAGGAATTGAAAACACTCACAATTCTACGCTGTAGCATATTAGAATTATCTGAACTTGAGCACGTGACTCGACTGAAATACGTTGACTATGACCACTCAGATATCGCGGCCACTTTAACAATTTAAAGAAAAAAAGCGCTCTTGGGAACCATAACCAACTTAATCTACTTATTATTTGCACTGAAAAAAAAGTTAAGCAGATATGCTAAACTAAAAACATTCACCTTCCAAATTATTTTCGATGATTTTTATATAAACAATGCAATGTAATTAATGTCTAACCCTGCATGTATTAATTACCTCAAAATTATAACTGATGACAATAATTCCTTACAAAACCATAAATTTTCAAATGGTTTTATGATCGCCAAAGATTATTCTCTATTTCTCATGAAGAGAAGTTTCGTCTCTATTTTGATGACTACTAACTTCATGAAAGAAAATCTTTTCTGAAAGTTAATGTAAGGAAAATATGGAAAAACATTTGAAAAGAACTAGGAGGAAAATAACTCAATATATGAGAAAAAATAGGCTGTTGAAAAAAACGCGCTATTTTCTTATTTCCCAGCACTTATAAGTTGCCACTTTACAGAACTTCAAATATCACAAGAGAATGATACAAACATAAAAACCTTACTAACTCGCCGTCGCTCGAAACTTAACGTTATTGAGAAGCCCAAGTAGTTGAGAAAAGGCTAATTTCAACTAAATAAAAAATAGTCTTTTGAAAGTCACTCTTATAGGTTTCAGTTGCTGAAAGAGAGTTAGGAAAAGGTTTCTTTCATTATTATATAGCTTTTAGTGTGTCTCAAACTTTTTTTATGACACACTACAACCAAGAACTTTTACAGATGCATTGTATACAATCTTTTGGTTCGAATCCAAAGGCTTGCAGCAGTGTTTTAAACTGTTTTGAGAGAAACCCTATAAAACATTTTTTAAGAAGAAAATGTTACAAAAATTCGAATAAAATCTTGATGTGTGCGGGTGAGAAATTTTTAAGGTATCCTACTAGTATGGAAATCTCTGTGACTAAAAAAAGTTTGTCTAAACTCTTGTTAATTTTCATAATTTTTCTATTTAAAAAGTTCTTGTAAAAGAAAGATAAATCAATCTCACCTCTATAGATTCAAACTAACTATCATTCATATAAGCAGTAAAATATAATTTTAGTTTTAAATTTATATTTGTGCATCAAAATTCTTCAAATTTTCATTAATATTTTTAAGTTCATAAGAAAGCCTAATATTTTTTTGAGTATTATTCAAAGACAAGAATATTTTTTTATAGTATAGCGTATTTATAACAAAAAAAAAACAATTGTAAAGATTTCTTAAGATTACAAATTTCTCACAGGCATGGAATATTTTGCTATATTTACATAAAAATAATACTAAATATGGAGAAACAACAGCATTGCAAGAAGGAAGCAAATATAAACTTAAAAGCACAATGTATTTAAAATTTCTTACCGATACATTTTTCAATATTTCAGATAAATATTAAATTTTTACTTAATAAATTTTATTAATTACTCTCATATAAAATAAATCTTGGACAGATATTGTTAAGAAACAATATAAAAGAATTTGCAATAGTTCTAATAACTTGTAGTTCTTACTTGAGTAAAAGGAACTGATCTCACGAATGAATTTTGGAAATATTTCATGTTTCGAATTATATACACACGTATCACAGGGGCTTACATTGTTTAGGTAAGTACATAATTTCCAAACCCGACGTGCCCGGGTGGTACTTTTTCCCGCCAAAGGGTTTGCTGTCTTTGGTAAAAATGAATGATGTTCTCTCTAGATTTCAGAATTATTTTCTCTCTCTATTTTGGACTCTTTCCCCAGTTATTTCATTTCTCCTTTTCTTCCTTGGATTTAAAATGCTCATTCTAGATCACAGATAAAAGCCTTTTCGTAAATTAACGAAGTTTTTTGAGCAACTTGTTCATAATGGTCATTTTGCTAATAAAAGCAATTGACCAATTAGCAGTGTACACTTACTGATAAGTATCATTAACGGTCTCGTTAACCCCCTTAACCAGTCCTTTTTTGTGCTTAAATGTTTTAAAAAAAGGCACATTTTTTTATTGCATATTACTAAGCATAGTGCTTAATAGAAAGAGAAAATCGAAGAATTTTATTTCAGTTTTCTATTTTAAACTCTTCACACTATTTCTTATTTTATAATTTTAGAACCCCCCTTCCCCCTTAAATGTTTGCTTATCGTAAGTTCCCTTTCCATGATAAGAAGAATATTTATCTTAAAAGAATTTCTCTCATACCTACAAACATTTTCCTATTCGTAACTTTTTTTTCAAATAGTTGAGGGTCTTGTGTATGAGTGCATAAATAAATGCATACTCAATTTGAAGCATTGTGTAAAACAAAATCTTACATTGCAATCGGAACAAAAATATATCGGCTTTTTTAGATTATCTTTTTCATTTTCATATCTTCTCAAGAAACAAGCTGCATATTATCTTGCCGATCCCTGCTCCTGACAGAGAATTTTAAAGAATATAAATTCCTGCCTCCAAAGAAAAATTCCCACCTTTACCTCAAAGAAAATCCCGGATGAGAAGTATTTCATTACCATGGACAAACTGCATCTCTTAAAAACACTAGCACTAATCCCACTATAAGAATGAAAAATACATACAAATCAAAAATAGAAAGAAAATAATATCAGAGTCCATGCAGACCAGTTAAGAGGTTAAACAGTATTGATATTTTATCATTTTTGCAATCAGTAGATTCCATGATGGCTCATTTATTTGTTTTACATCTTCTTCGAGATCTTTTTAATGAATTTTTAAAAAATTAGGAATTATTGCTCTTAAGAAGAAAATGGGATATTTTCAGAAAGAGACAAGAAAAAGATAAGAATGTGTTGGTAAACAGAGATATTGTGTGTTTAATGAGGTAACATGTTGTATGTGCATGTGAGTAGGAAAAAAATCCAGTA
>BMAO01016475.1:0-34736 GCA_019973975.1 Trichonephila clavata | reverse complement strand
ATATATAGGGAGATAGTGAACTAACAGTAGGAATAGAAAAAAAATACATGTAGTTCGTCAAAATGCAGGTGTTGCTAATTCGACTGACAATTCAGAAGTATGATCCCTATAAAACAGGGGATTGCAAACCACGTTTAAGTGGTTTGCAACCACGTCCCTATTGCAGATAAAAAGGTGTCGACTTCTGATCCTCGTGATAATGAGTATGTTTTAGATAAGCTACTTTTTTTACTATGAAGAGACTGTAAAACTGTGATCCCTATCTCGAACGATTGTAAAAGTATTCAAGATAATTTTTCACTTTAATAAATATTTGATAAAGCTGATTTAAGTTACAACAGCGTGTTGTAATCAGGTGTTTGATCAAAAGGAATGTTAAGTCATTAGAAATTCACCGTTAACTTGTTGAGATTTAAAAAATGCAATGAGCGATGAAATGTGAGAAATTGAGTTCAGTGATGCCACACCAGTATTCAAGACGAAGCTCGAAATGGGTGAGCTTTTGCTGTCACTGATGGTTTGGTTGAAAAATTGAATGAGAAAATTCCTGGAAACAACGATTCAAAATAAGATTGCTTTGTGAATGTTTAGTCAAAACGCCGTTCAGTTGTGGTTCTTTTCACTAGAGGTATCTTTCCTTGAGGAGAGTATAGACAAGTTGTGTATCTCGATATGACAGAAGAGTCAGAGCATTGAAGTAACTATGTAGAAAAATAATTTCTACATGCTCTTCCATGTAAAAAAATCTGTTTTGAAAAAAGGTTTCTCATGCGAGTTTTTTCAAAGCAGTACTTAGTTTCCAGACACGACTTGCATTTTTGTCAGTTTTCCTATTATCCAATAAGGAAAAAAAGCTTTATAAATATTCTTATTTTTTACAAGAATTATATTTCAGACAGCCAAAGTGAAGAAATCTTAAGACTATAATCCAATCATTTCAAGAAAACATCACAAAAAAAAAATCACTTTGCCTCTCAGTTTTTTCAACGAAAAGATTCGAGAGAAAATTTTTGTACGCACCAATGCAACACTTAGGAAGCCCAAAAAAGAACTTGGTGATTCTTATATTGAGAAAATAAAACATTTCGACACTTAGTTTTTGTAAGCTTCACCTTTTTCTCGTTTTGAAGAAGACTTTTTATTGTCTTTTGTAGAAATCTGCTTTGACAAGGAAAATTTTCCTTGTTAACAAATGAAAGAATTTACAAATAAATTTCACAGGATTTTACCATATATAAAAAGGTTTCACAAAAAGGCACCTTATTTTTTTTCACTAATTGCTGAAAAAAGATTGCATTATCCGAATAAAATTTAATTTTTTGTATGTAGTGTATGAAAAAGTTGTTTAGTTAAAATTTCTCTTGCTAAAAGTATGTAAATTTTTTAACACGAAATGTGAGTTTTTGTAATGTGAAAAATCTTTCCTTATACTTCTTAGTTTAAAAGTTCTTTAATTAAATGTTCAAAGGCTATTAAAAATAACATGAATTAATGTGCAAATATTCAAGAAAATGCAGAATTTTTTGAGATTTTTCCTTCATTTTGTGAATGCGTTTGATATGTTTTTAATATTAGTGTTATCAAAAAAAAGACTCTTTTTGCTACTATACTAGCTCACACATTCCTTAACATGTATAATATCCTTTATTTAATACATTTTTGTTCTCTAGTAAATAAATATGCTCACACTTTTTCTTCCTTTATTATATCCACGCGAAAAGTTAAGCAAATATTTTCAGATGAAAATGTTCGAGGTATTTTAGAGTTTTTAAATTTATTTTGCAACCAGTGTTTCAGGACTTATTTTTTGTAATTTCTTTAGTAGGATTATTTCAAGGATTTTTATTGCTGCCAAACATTTTGAACCTTTCTTGGTTTTAATTTTTATTCTCAAAATTGGTATTTTTCATTAATTATCTTTGTCGAGGGTATTAAAGGCAAAGGATAATAATAAAATAAAAAATTCATTTTGAATACCCATTTTGTGGGTTATTAATTTATTGTTAAAGTGCTTTAAGCTCTGTTTAAAATTTCGTCTTGAATTGATTGGTTTCTTTTAAAAAATCTAGACATTATATGTTGAGCTGTAACATTTAACTGCGGAAATAAGAAATTTTTTATGTAGACAGTTTCATTTCAGCAAGATGTCCGATACATTTCTAAGCAAAAGGCATTTCCAAATATTTAATACACTCGTAATTGAGCAATTATGAAAGTTATGATGTCATTATATAAATCTCGTTCTCATTTAAAATTTATTACTTTGCAGTTCAATTTTACCATTTTCTTTGAAAATCGTCACTGAATGAAAAAATATAAACAAAGTTTGAAATCACTCTTTCAATGTTACTTAATTTAATTCATAAACAATTTTTGGGTGGATAAATACAAGTATTTTTATGCGATGCAAATATAGAATTTCTTAAATTCAACATGCCAGTATATTAAGTAATATTATTATTTTTTTACAAATCTCACATTCATGCTTGGTCATGTTTTTTAAAACTAAGTGAAATAATTTACATTTATTTTAAATATATATTGTGTATTTACTTTTACATGAGGATAAAAAATAATAAGCTAACACTTTTTTGGTTAATTTTTTTTTTCTACGAATACATGTTTATTTCTATATTGTAACTTACATATCTAATGATTTGTCTTTAACTAAAATAATTAAACGGGAAAAATCTATGAATAGGTTTGACTCAGTTATTAAATTAGAGCACTAGAATAGAATGACAATATATTTATGACAATTTCCAGTGAAGATCAGATAAAGTGGGATAGCAACTTGAGATGGTTTCTCATTTTCTACGAGATAAACAATTAAATTTAGAAATTTAGTAAAGCTTCAACGAACCCTTATTAACTGCTACAGTTATAGTTTTTAACGAATTATATTTTCCACTGGAAACAGTTTATGAATGGATTACTTACTAGAGTTTTTTTTAATAGTAACATTTTTGTGCATACAATTTAGATACGTTATTTCAGTATGAAAAGTATGCCATCTTAATCTATACTAAGAGAAAAAAATGACGATAAACACTTTTTTCTCGTTATAACTTGCGTACACACACATTGTTAACTTCTAAGTTCTAATTTCGGTTCTAAAATGCTCTTTTTCTGCTATACTTCCTTTTGATTATTTTTTGACCTTTTAAACTTCTATAAAGCAATTCTTAGGATTTTTGAAAGCTTGTGGAGTAATATGTTTTTAATTTTTGCTGCTATATGTGTGTGTTCAAGAGTACATTCAATCATAGGTGTTTTAATGCAGGGGCCAACTCTGGGAAGATTCTTCTCAATCTCAACTCAGCCTAAATAAAATTAAAACCAAATTATTGTTAAATGTTATCCCCAAACTATTCTCAAAAAACTAGAATTTCGAACTGCATGTCAGCTGTGGAAATTGGTGTGTGAGTGATATGAAATATTAACGTCCCACTTTTCAGCTACACGAGGCTTTTGGGGACGGTTCGCGCGTAATTTTTGAACCATGGTTCAAGTGACGTGGACTACCTGAGCTGGCACCCTCTCTCCTACCTACAACCACACCAACGGGAGACGTTTGAGCTCTCGACAGATTTTACGTGCATAGTCCCCTACACGGCTGTCTTCAGTACTTTGATCGAATTCATGACTTGCTAGCCACGATCCGATGCCTAGACCACTTGCTACCCGCGCCACCTGGAAATTGTGGGAAAAATTGCGTTATTGTCATGTCCGTAGAGCATGTCTAGCCTAGCCTACCCACACACACATCATTATTCCTTTTAATCAAAAGACAGCAACCATTTGTGACATGGTGGTCACGCACATTTATGTTACGGTTACCATTTCTTACGAAGACTTGGAAACGTATACCTTTTTTAATTCCTACTAAATTTCAGATTCTCCGTATATATATATATATATAATAATTATATATAATATATCTTGTTCAAATTTCGATCGGTTATGAGATAATTTTTATTCTCCACTGAAGTTTTTTTAAATTTGTAGTGGATGACACTTGATGTGAGAACAGTTTTTTTCAAATATTAATTCATAAATAAATTTATTTTTTAATTTTAAAATTATTCCGCATTATTTCTGACGAATGTACAACTAACTACAACAGATGGGGCCACACTCAATTTCAAATATATTTTTTTAAACTTGTAGTGAATGACGGATTTTAATACAGTTTTTTCAAATACAATTCATTAAACAAATTTAATTAACTAAAATAAAATTTTTCTTTACTGTCCTAAGTAGAAATTGACTTAAAAATTAAAAAAAAAATTACTTGTTTATATGTGCCGTCTTTGTAAAAGGATTTCAAATGAGCCCTAATTGTATAGAGGTCCAAGGATTCAAGAACCTTAAGATGTCAAAATGCATCAAACCACTTAAGTAGTAGTAAGTAACTAAAAAGTATTCTAAGTAAGTAACTAAAAAGTATGCTTAACAAACGAAAGCATACTTTTTGGGTCGGTAAGTCATTTTGTTACAGATAAATTTGGGTTATCTTTGCAGGTAAAAGTATAGAACTGAAGGTCAAAAGTCGTACAATTATATAGGATTCTCGTTCCGTATCCTTTTTCAAATACATATAAACTAACATTTCACTATATAAGATCCTAGCATATGTACTTTCATAGACTAATTCAAATAGTTACATAGCTAGTAAATTTAAGTATGTATTTGGTGGTAACAGTCTAAGAGTTAAATTGTTCTTTTATATTCAGTTAATGCACTTACAAACTCTCAGCTCTAGAAGTACAACCAAAATAAATCTCGAGTTGATGTAACAGAAAATTATCTACTTAACAGAAACGGGAGTAAAAAAAAACGCAAATGAATTTGATCTAACTACTTTTTTGACTTATCTCAAGTTAAATAAGCTCCACCTTTAAAAAATTGCAATGTGTTTAGATTTTTCTCATGGCCCAATTCTCAATGTAAAATTACTATATTTTCTCAAACTCTGTAAAAGTACCTGATTACGTTCGGAATCGTGATTTTGAAAAACACACACACTCCTATAAATGGATAATTTTAAGTCACTCGAATTAAAATATGCATATAAAATTGTTTTAAGAATATTATTACAAAAGGTAAAAAATGTAGAAAGAATGACGTATTTCCTAAAAATTCTGCTTTTATGAAAAATGGTTCTATAATAACAATGTGTTTCTTATATTTATTTAAGACTTATGTATAGAGGCTGAGGTAAGATTTTTGAAATATCTAATTTTTATAAAAGGGGATTTTTTCTTATTTTAAAATTATGATAGAGAAATTTTACAAAATAACACATCGGTAACTGTTTTAATTGATATATAACTCTTAAATTATAGTGCATTTTACATAAATCCTAGTTTAATTTTGTAGAGAAGTTTTAGCTATATATACATATTTCGTAAAGAATAATGTTGTGCGTTTCGAAAATATGTCATTTTTTCTTTACTTTTGCTAAAAAAATTGGATTTGAATTTTTTTTTACTGTAATAATATTTGTAAAAGAGTTTTACATGTTCATTTTCACATTCAAATAAATTAAAACACCAAAAAAATATTCATTTATATTTTTTGTAAAATACCGTTAAAAACGTTTTCAGTGACCTAAAAGGTATAATTTATAAAATTAGAAGCTGCAGCTCAGTTTATATATCAAATTTACATAAGCAAATCTAAGAAAATGACCATCCACTCAATATAAATACGCAATCTACATAAAGGAATTGATAATAAATGAAAGCAGAAAATTAGATTAAATTTACGTTTATCTTTCTTGCAAATCTATATCAGTATCTATCTGCAGTATCGAAAGACTACTTTTAAGAGTTTTTCAATATCGGGTTTAAATTTAAGCTATTTCTGTTTTGTACTATTTTGCTAGTCCAATTTTCCTTTTAAATGACACTTAGTTTCTTTTGATAACTGAAGAGGAATTTAGAAATTTATTTGTAAAATACATAACCAAAACCAGTCAGAAACAATATTGCCTTTGAAAATAAAGTTAAACTGATAAGAAACAGGAATAGTGAAAAATAAATAAATATTACCATGCCCGCTGGTGCTTGCAATTGATATGAGCATTGCACTGAATCAGGGTAGCTCTCATTCTTTTCAAATCCAGGACTGTACAAATTGCCTCTTCCGGTGACCTGAATGACTTTTGGCTTTACATATTGAGTACTCAGCGTATGAACACTCACACATCCTTCAGGCAATTCTGCAAAAATAAATACTTCGTTAAACTGCTGTCACTCGAGCCTGTTTTTACTACCGTCGTTACTCGCGGGGTGTAGAAAACACCCCAAACTTTTAACAGGTGTATTTAAATATGAAAAAAAAATTAGTCAATTATGATACATTTTTATAAAGTACACGTTGTTTTTTGTATTATACAAATAAAATTATTAAATGTATTGCATAAAAATGAGACTAACAATAATTTAAACTACACCTACAAAATTTTCATTTTAAAATACATTAACCTTATATTATAGCCGGGGTGTAGAGAACACCCCGCGCGAGTGATCGCAGGTTAACTAATAAAATGTGATAGTGAAGTATTCAACAGTAGAATAAGCGATTTTAAATTTTAAAGCCAACGCTGTTTGATTAGAAGACTTTACCAAAACGAAAAATAGACTTAATCAATACAATTTACTGATGAAACGCACATATAAAGACATTTAGTTATTCAAACTATTGGGTATTTCAATACTACAGAATATTTTATTGATGATGGAGGAGGACAAAAAACGAACGTCTCTTTTTGAATGTTTCAAGATGTCTGCTCTCTCCACTCTCTCAGGGTGGGACGGTCCCTTCTCACGCCTCAAATTTCACTCGAGGTTCAGCTCATAGATGGAATGCAGCCGTTGTTTGTCTAATGGCCATTGGTTATCGGTGCGATGTCAGATGAAAGTATCCTGTAATATTTTAAGGGGGAGGGAAACATGAGGATATAAGCGGCGTAATGTTATCTGCATCAGAAAGCCGATCATGCAGCAGCGAGGCGGTAAAACGTTACAATATCGTGCATCTAAGTAAACAGCATCAAAAGCAGAGTTAAAATATTAAAATACAAAATTAACACACAATCATAATATCGTGAAGTAGATGTTCATGTATATTTATGAAAATTTTCATTTAAATTTCAGAGGAAATCATTTATTTAATTTATGTAAGTTGATTTTATTTCTATACTGGGGTTATAGTGTTTCTGTTTAGTTTTGAAATATTTAGTGCTTGGATCTCGATTTATTTTACAGGTCATTACCTCTTCTTTTCCACTCTCATCAAGATGAAGAGATTATTTTTCGAGCTCGTGATATTTCCTGGCAGAAATGTTCAAAAAAAAAAAAAAAAAAGCGCCAGAGTTTATTTTTTATACCCGAAAGAATACTTTCTTTCTTATTTTACATAACAGCTAAATATCAGATTATTTGTAACTAACTGAAGAATTATAAAAAAAATTTAATTAGTTTTTTTTTAAACTACACTTACCTGATTTTGCATTTTCCTGAATAAAAAAATAGAACTATTTTGAGCTGTTTCCTTAAAAATTGTACGATTGTTAAAGCGTTAAATTTTAAAACGTTTGAATGTTTCATAATGTATCATAACGTATCCTTCAGACTGGTTTCACACGAGGTAACATTATGCCTTTCAACTGGGTTTCTGATTACTTTTCCGTGTGGAGATAGAATTCCTTTCACTGGTTAACACAAATATGACGTAAAAGAGAATTCCGAACTCATCAGTACTGTTATTCAATGAGATAAAAAGCTTTCTTCATTTTCAATACACAAGTAGTTTCTTGTGAAGAGCGTAGCTTCCACAGTATCCCTTTGGTTGATTCCTCTTACGTGGAGGAAAATGTAGTTTTCGTGAGCTTGAGGAAGCGGTAAAGAAAGTAGGGACAGTTGACTACGTATAAAGGATCCAGTTGATTTCGATTCAAAATTGGAGAATGGAGCAGATTGGAATCGTATTAAGATTCATTCTAACAACTTGCTCAAGTGTGATTTGACATAAATACAGCAACTGCAATATCCATATGGAAATCGACTTAAGATGTGTTTGATATTATTATCCAAGCGCAACACTTGCGTACTAATAGTTCCCTGTGAGTGAAAAGGGATAAAGTAAAGACTTCTTTGAAAATAATTACCAAGTGCTACTACAATACAATCCAGGTGTATCCTGTAAGGCTATAGATATAAAAGGCAAGCAAAGACACTAATAAAATCTGGTGGACGAAGAGGTCTTGATTTTATGTGCCACATGTGGTCATGCAATGTCCGGTGGGATTGTGGTGGGTAAGCTCTGGAAGTATGAAAAGAAGAACAGGTTTCTGAACTTCAGAGATATAGCATAACTGGTCAATGGAATGACAGTACGTATTTAGAGATTTAGGAGTGGAATCTGATATCACTCCAAACAAAAATACAGAGCTGGTACTCAGCATGATGATGCATAGGGCAATCATTAATAAATGATTCCCTCTACGATGTCTCCAGATTCTGTTTAAATATTTGTGTTGTTGCAGGAAGAAGCTAAACTCATCTGCAAAGGCATAAATCGTGCTATTCGGTCGACCACGTCCGGCATTAAGTGCACGATTGCAAAAGCCTGTGGTTTTAATGTAAAAGTAAGAACAGTAATGCTGCTTTTCCACTGTCCTCCAAACGATGTCGAATGCTATGTGGGGACACTGATTATTTTGCAATAGGTCTTATTTGTTATAATTTGGTTGTTTATGTGGCAGCGATCTTTCACTGCGCCATGCGCACAATATAGATTTGCTCATGCAAAATAATCTCCAGAAAACGTATTCCAGTGATTAAAAGTTACATTCCATTATCCAGCAATTTTTGTAGGTGCTACAAGCATGTATGACGTTCTGCTCTCTCTCTCTAAAAATGCTAATCATTTGCATATTCCAATGGGGTATACATACGGTAAAGTTTTCATGCCATGTGAATACTTTCCGTGGTGTTACATTTTAGGTGATCAGACATTTACTAAGGCACTTTCTAATTGAAAAGTACTTAAATTAAAAACTGTGTATTACACAAATTAATTTTGCGTCATCCTAATGATTTTTTTTTTTGGCAAAAATTATTTATTTTAATGTGGAATGAAGAAAGTGGTTAGCATCTATGGGAAATACTTTAAGATACATAAAATAAAAAGCATGTGTAATTATCTTTCAGAATCTTTTTGTTTTTGTTTTACAAAAATTTTTCTTACAGAATGCCGAACAAATCTTTTAATTTAGGTAGAATAAAAAGTGTAATAAAATTCTTCTAATAAAACTGTTTAATTTTTTCTATAATTTCCGCTTTTTATAATTTAAATACATTAATTTTTTCCTACTAAAATTAATCGCCTGATTTTAATATTCTTGCACTATTTTTATCATAAAAAAGTCTATTCTTAGTAATTGCACTTTATTTTAGTAAAATATTTTATAATTATAATTAATGTTTGAGAATGGAGAATATTTTTCTTCTTTTTTTTTTCTTTTCAAAATATCTTAACATTGGATAAAAATTCGAAATATGGTTTTATACTTTTCTCTTAGGAAGTTATTTAATTCTTCTTTAATTAGCACTGACAATTCAAAGCTTCACCAATGTGAATGAAGTATATGTTGCTGTCATTTCTTAGAAAATTTAAAGTATATGATAAGTAGTTAGCTCTCTTGCTTATGCATGGGAAATAAATCTAATAATAAATCTTAGTAAGTATTAAAATAATTTTCGGGTCTTATAAGTTATAGTTATTGAATTACAGGATTATAATTGATATTTTCTTTACAACTATTGAATATAACATATAATTTTTGCTTGAAGTTACCTTAAATATCCGAAATTTAAATGCCAGCCTTCTCATCGTAAGGATTTGTGCTGTAAATACTTACGAATGTTCTGTAGTGATTTGTAGAAAAAAAATGCACTTTTTGTAATGAATTTCTCAAGGGCAAATGAGATTGCATTACTTTTTATATTTTTCATTTTAATTAAATTAAACGATTTGATTTTCAGAACTTCCTTTCGATGACTAGATATTCCGATAAAATTTTTAAAGTTTAAATGCGTTTAAACTAATGTTATATCAGTTATGAAATATGATTCTATTATTGAGTCCCAAATTTTTATGCCAAATTTATCTGCTTATGCATTAAAAATCTGAAACTTTTTTCTTCATTAATTGCATTTTTTCATTTCAAAGTCACTCATTCTATCATAGGCAGGGCTGTTTTTAACCCCTACGGTGCCCTAGACACTTCAAATTGTCAATTACCCCACTCTTCATAACACCTCCCTTTAGTTCGTACCTTGCCAGTTTTGGTTCAGGAGAGATTATCCATTAACTCTCTGACTCATTTTGTTTTGTTTGTTTTAGCTCTTTGGAAAGTTTTTCTATTATCGAACAACTAAGAACCCTCCGTGTCCCGGACTGGCCACCGACAGCCGTAAGGAAAGGATAGGGGCATGGTTTGGCTACTCTTGTTCATTTCTTACATTACGGCATCACGAACCACTCGCCCACCCTTTTGTAAATTAGTACAATAAATAAATTAAATCTTTTGCAAAATTACAATATAGAGTACACATTATTGTATGAACTGCTTTCAACTTGTTAATCATCATATTTTTAATCGCTTGTCTCTGTACTATCTTTTATTTTTAGACATTCTCATTCTTTGTTGAGTCAGTGTACTTGTACAACAAAGATTTTCTTCAAGCTTTGGCCATTGAAAAATCATTAAGGACATCATTGTAATCAATTTCCATTGTAATATTCTGAGTGCATAACAACACCAAACTGTTAGCTATTCTTTTTCCAGAGTAAATCTCATTTTAGTCACTTACTTTAGTTTGGGGCAGAAATGTTTTTCTCTCAGAACTCGCTAGGCGGTGGTACGCTTGCTATAATTTTAATTTTCTCCTTTTTCGCAATTCAAATTTTTTGCGACCCCAATTTTTTTGCACCCTAGCGTGCCTAAGCGGAATAACAGTCATTACTTAGGCGGAGTTCTCTGTCGGTAGTCACAGTGACCTACATGTGACCTTCGAGGAATTTTAATTGAAGTGAGGTATCAGAGTCAGATCATTGATCTATATATTCAGCCATACACCACTACTATTGGTAATGAATTTATTCTGATAGATGATAATCACAGAGCTGCGGTTGTTGAGGATTACCTTCAGGATCATAGTTTGTAACGAATGGAATGGCCCGCTCAATCTCCAGATCTGAATACGATAGAACATATTTGAGGTTACCTTAATAGATACTTTGGTTTTTTAAGTGAACTGCAAAGTCCTTACATGGGCTGGACCTATATTAGGGTTAATCTATATTTTATCCTCGCTTCCCATTTCGGTACCCGATAACTTAGTTGTAACATGAAAATGACAATGCTACTAATGCATTGCAGTTAGGAGAGAATGTATTTTTTATTATAATTTATTTTTTCCAAGACATATTTCTTCAGAAGTCTGTGATATTTTGCTTCCTCCAACAATGAATTTTTCTTTCAACTGTGCTCTTTTTATTGTTCAGTATATTTGTGTTAAATTTATGCAAACCTATGTATCGCATTCAATTAGAAACTGTTTTGTGCACATTTCTTCAAAATTTCTTGCTTTTATGTTCATTCATTTCAAATTAAGCACATTAAATAGATTGTACCTTAATTTTAGAAGGATATTGTGTATTTTTACAAAAAACTGCTACACTGAAGCAAATCACACGCATTTTAATGCAAATTATTATTTAAGTGACGTGTCTTTATCATAAAAATATTTCAGGTAAAAGTATACTTGGTTTCCAATTAATTTTATTAATTTTAATACTATTACCAAAAGGATATGCAACGAAACATTAAGTCAGCAAAGCCAAATAAACAAGTATTTGAGTATATACATGTTCTGAATCTATTATTTCAATAAAAAATTACATTTAAATCGATGTACATTTAAAAAAGAAAGTACTTAAGGTATACAACTACTTGGACAACTTAAAAAAAATGGAAATATGAAATTTTTGTTGTTGTTTTTAGATTTGCTTAGTACATTTTAAGAAAAATATGCTGAAATTAAGAAGAGAAAAAGAAATTATTAATACTAAAATGGGAAAAAGTGGGTATAAATTTACAAAAAATAACATAAACGCGGCTCATTCTGTACCAAAAGTATATAAACAGGTCTTAAAATTTTCAGTTCTGATGTGTTGCTATGTTATTCATTTTTGAAATGACCTTTAGGAAAAGAGATATTTTAATTTTTAGAAAAAATAGAGGACTTTATCTTACTTATTATATGAAATTACTTTAAAAAACAGTGACTACATTAACAAAAGTGACCGTAAATTTTGTCATAAAACAGTGATTGATAAATCTGACGGTTAAAACACTTTTACTGTTATACATAATAGACACAAAAAAATGTCAGTTTATTATTTTCAAAACTTTTTCAGCAATCGCTGTTTTGAGAATTAAAAAAAAAAATGCATTTCGAGTAAAACGTGTTTAAAAGTATGACATCTTGCTTAAAGTGATGACATCTGCTTTTACCGAAACACTTGTAGTTTTTGTTCTAGTGAACGAAATAAAATAAGCTTGCTATTTTTATAAAGCTAATAAGATGACTTATAAAATAAAATCATAAAAAAAATTGTCAATTTATCAAAAACAATTTTAAGGTAGTCGGATACCTTAATTAAATTTGTCTTTTTTTTAAAAAGGATTTTGGAGTTTTATGAATATTTCTATTTGGAGAAAGTAGCCTTAATTTGGTTTTAGAATGACATGCACGTATTACTTCTTTGATGGAGAAATATTTTTTTAGTAACGTATTTAACGTTCAAGTAAATTAACATAAAATAATACAATGAAATTAATTTTAAAAGAAAAAGGATTCTTGGTTTTATCAAGCAGGTGAAAAGCTTTTAGTAATCCGAAAGTAAGCACATCTGTGCTTTTTATCAAGGTCAAAAAGATAAGTTTTATGTTTTACGTTTATTAGTGCTTTCACTTATTTTTTTAAGACATAAAATATTATCTCAGATTCCATAAAAGCAAATTCTCGTAGAAGTAAATGTAACACTATATATATATATATATATATAATATATATATAATATAAATATATATATATATATATATATATTGATTTTGTTATTTTTATTGCCATTGGAATTGAATGAAAAAGGGTTATTAAAATCCTACAGACGGTAACAATTCTTTTTAAAGTTATTGCTTAAGTCTCAAAAGCATTGGAAAAAAAATTCACTTGGAAACGATATGGAAAATATAATGACATAGTTTAGTTAATTATTCAATTAGTACTGAAACATATTTCTCTAATGAAATCAAATATTATATTAGTATCATTTATAAAGACAATTTTTAGCCAGGAGTATTTTTAGTTTTCAAAACTTTTCTAATCATCCATTACTAGTAATTAGTGAACGATAAAAGTAATAGGAGAGGAAAAACAAATTTTCTTTTAAGTTATTATATATAATTACTTACCCGGATCTAGTATAGCGTAGTTTTTAAAACGAATTTTGATTCCTGCAAAATGGTTGCTTTTTTTTATTGAAAGTAAATTATTTGATTAAAGTTCATCACAAGCACTTAATTAATTCACACACTATCTAAAATCGAATAACTCAAATAATTTTATTCTACTTATTCTCGTAATCAACATGCGAATGATTTAAGTGTAGTTTACAAAGCTACAATTATGAGAAACATTACAAAAAAATTAATCAAAATTCTCCAAAAAAAGGCATATGTCGAAATATTTTTAGAATTTTTACTTTCCCGCATTTTAAAAAAAGAATTACATTTTTTAAACTTAAATATGTTTATATATAGATGGATGTTTGTATACAAGAAATCGCTTCACTACAACATCGTTAAAACGATCACTATAAAAATTGGCATGTATATGTATTTTTTGTGCTATCTTCTTTGTTGCAGCTCCCTACCAGGTGGCGCTACAGCAAAGAGACTTCTGCACCGTTCAATCAATCGCCAAGTTGGCGAAGTGGTTGTCAAAAATGATCTCAACTTGGCTATATCAGCTATATTTCGCTATGTTTCCATTAACTCGCTATTATAATGTAAGAAACGCCGTTGCTTGCGAATATTACAATTTTAACATAAAATAAATATAAGTTGCAGATGTTCGATCAGGTGATTTAGTCTGAAGCAAAACCCTCAGCGTTTAGTTCCCAAGAAAGAGTTTGGTATTCATTTATCGACACACTGAAGGGATGAAAGGCTGAGTTGACCTTGCCCAGCCCTGGGTTTGAACCTCGGACCTGTGGCGTGGAAGAACGATGCTGTACTTCTCAGCCACTGGGCATAAACGTTAAATATGGCATGAAATTAACAATAACAGTTTTGATGAAAATATTAAAATATTAATGATAATTAACTACTATTGTGAAACATTTTCGTGTATATAAATTGAATTGCAACTTGCAATTGAAAGTCATGCTTCAAAAATTTTATTTCGGATTGCATATTAATAATTTTGATTATAAAATATAAAACGTAGAATTACTTAGTAGAATTTTCAAATATATAGTGCATTACATTTATAGAGAATATAATTTCAGAAATTTGGAAGATTTTAATTCTTCTGCAAGAACGTTTATTTATCGAGTGCAATAGCAAACTCAAGCAAACTTTAATCGTAAGATATATCTGTAAATAAAGCCAACAGAGAGCAAACACTGAATAAAGCACAATGTTTAAATAAAGCTTTTCAACCATAGTTGTTTGTCAAGCTTCAAGTTATTCTTTAAGCTGGATTTTCTGCAGAATATGTACATATTGAATATTTAAGCGTCAGTGGAAATGTTAGACAGCTGGAATCGTTCTGAAATAATAAATAAACTAATGTTTACCTTTCCCCAACGAGACACTAACCAAAGACAGGAAAGCCGTGAAGAAGATCCACATTTTAAAATGGAATTTCGAACGGAACGCAAGTAGATGGAGAATTGATTTAATTCTTTGCGCGAATTTTCTTGGAACAATCGTTATCGCTCTAGCTTCACGAGCCAGATGGTGTTTTCTCAAGATATCGAAGGATTTGTTTGATGGTATTTTAAATGGAGATATTTTTCCATATCGTTGCACTTTGAATGAACATTTTAAGATAACTTTTATGCAAAATATTCTGTGTTTTAGTATATATAAAGAGGGTTAATTAAATATAATATCAAAACTGGGTGCATAAAATTTCATAGATTGGCATTTTTTTATGTGTTAATTGTCAAAAAAGAAAAGAATGGATGTGATAATACATTGAATTTGGTTCTTCTTTTGGAACAATAAAGCATTTTAACATATAAAATACCAATATATAAGGTATTATAATTTATTTTATTATTGTTAAGAACAGCAATAATAACAACAGTAATAAATAAGTTTAAATTTATAAATTTAAGTAACATTTCAGAAAGGAAAGAAATTTTAACTTTTTTATACTGTAAATGTTAAACCATTAAATATATATGTACAATGGTGTGAGAGTTATTAATTTATAAATTAATATTAATGTTTTACACAAAATAATTACATTGAATTTACTTTGTAATTTACAAAATAATTACATTTTTACATTCGTTTTGGAAAAATTTTGGAAGCGTTTTTACGCAAATATACCTTTTATCTACGAAATACCTTTTACATTAGCAAAAGAAAAAAAAGTCAATTTTCTGAATATATTTTTAAGTTTAAAACCCACTTTGATTAGCAGTGATAAGAATTTTCATTAAAAACTTTTTTAAATGCTGTTACAAATAGATTGATTAATTTTACTTAATCTCGCACTCTAAGCAACACGAGGGACAAGGGCTATTAGCGACGGATATCTATGAGCATTGGAAGTAAATATCCTAGACATTTTGGCGATACAAATTTTAATTGTCCAGTTATTGCACTGTGATATTTTTCTCTATTACTTTCCTCAGTACTTCTCAAAGCTGTGCGTCGCGTTAGAACCAACAGAATTCTGCCTTTTCTACATACAGTAAAAAACAAGCCCAGACATCCGGGCTAAAAAACAACAAGAAAGAGATGCACTTGCCTTAATACAAAATTCAATCAAGCGCCTTCATGCAAAGCAGATATCTGTCTATTTTGTTTTAAGGCCAACAGACTCCTTTTTTGAAAAATAGCAACCTCCCCCGCAGGTGCGGAGAATGGCGCCCAATACTCAATAACCTATTGCCAACAAAAGTTAACATCAACAATAGTTTTTTGAGGCATGCACGTACAAATAGTTTACGAAAGGTGATGATTTTTATATATTTCTGAGTCTAATTCGGTTGCTAGGTAAAATATATTCAACATATTTAAATTTCAATTTTTTTACGATTTTTTTTTACAGTAATTAAAATTATTTTAATTAAAATTTTTAGTGCTTTGAATTATTTTACTGTATATTACGAAATCTTTGATTCGAATTTTATTTTATTTTCAATATTTATACCTATTTTTTGGTACTTACGTACTATATCGTCGAAAAGTTCGTCAAATGAAGATATGCTGTGAAATGCCGCGATATGCACTCCATTGTAGAAAGCTGTTCGCACACACGTTTGAATACACTAATAATAATGATGACAGTACTTGGTGACATTTTTTGAACTGGCGATTTCTTTTCGATTGGCCAAACTGGTCCACAGTATATACCATGTAAGTGCTATTAATTCGAATAAAAAATGAAAAGAGAACTATTTTTAGATTTTTAATCAATAAAATTTCTCTCACATAAAATCGACATTTCGTTAATTCACAAATGCTCAATTTATTACTTATTTATAAAGAGCATCAATACTCAATACTAAAAGAAGCTTTAGAATTACTTTTATAAAAGATGTTTTTTTTAACACAAGAGATACTTAAAATATCTCAGAACAACAAGAATAAGTACAAAAAGGATGAAATCTCGTTAAAATTGAGCTATAGTTTAAATGAAAGAAAAGAAAATCTAATTTTCGCTTCAAAAGAGCTGCCGGAATTTCAATAGAACTATTTTTTAAAAATTTACATGAAGAAAATACCTAATTCATGGTGACACTTCATTAAAAAAGTATTTTTTATATTTCTTTTTAAAATGATTGGATTTCATTTCAAGTAAGGGCATCTTTTCTTTTGTTATTCGATTTTTAAAACAACGGTTACTGAGTTATTCAAGTATAATAAATTGATTCACTTTCTAATCGATATACATACAAAATAAGAGCAAAATACATGAAAATAAAATAAGTATTGTACTTATTTGTTCAATGAATGTATTTTTTTTTCAGAGTAAAAGAAAAGTGAATCAAAGAAGTTATTAGTTAGCTATTTTTAGAGCTGCGGATGGACTTTATTCTAATTGAAACCTAGTCAATTCGTATTAATTGCATGATTTATTGTAATATATAGTAAAATACGATTAACGCGCAAATGCTTAAGGTATCCGACTACCTTAAAACTGAATTTTGCCAACAATTGACAATTTTTTTATGATTTTATTTTACGGGGCCTCTTATCAGCTTTATAAAAATACCAAGTTTATCATTTTCCGTTTAATAGAACACAAAATACAAGTGTTTTAGTGAAAGCAGATGTCATTACTTTAAGCAAGATGTCATACTTTAAAACGCGTTTTACTCGAAATGTGATTTTTTGAAAATAATCAAACGGGGTCTGTGATTGCTAAAAAAGTTTTGAACATAATTAACTGAAATTTTTTTCTGTAAGTTCTGTATAAGAGTAGAATTGTTTTAACCTTCAGATTTATCAATCACTGTTTTATTACAAAATTCACAGTCCCTTATGTGAATATAATCACTGTCTTTTTAAGCATTTTCATATAGTAACCGAGATAAAGTGCTCTAGTTTTTGTAAAAAAGAAAATATCTCTTATCCTGAAGGTCATTTCAAAATTGAATAATATAGCAACACATTGGATTGAATAAATTGAAAATTTGTTTATAAACCTTTGGTGCAGAATGGGCCGCGTTTATGCTATTTTTTGTCAATTTTTTCCTATTTTTTCCCATTTTAGTAATAATAATTTCTTTTTCTCTTCTTAATTTTAGCATATTTTTCTTAAATGCACTAAACAAATCTAAAAATAACAAAAAAATCCCCATATCTCCTTTTTATAAAAAAAAATTTGTAGCAACCAGTCGGATACCTTAAGACGAAATATCGTTTAACACGAAATAATATAAGGTTTTGACATACTATGTATTTTGATGCATTTTTTTCTCTTAACACGAAATGAAAATTGCTAAACAAGAAAAAAATTTTCCTTCTGGGGATGAACAAAATATGGAAAATGCCAGATGGATTGAACAGTCCTATTGCATTATCGGAAGAATTCATTGCAGTAGATGATTACAGTGTGTGTACAGTAACAATTATGAAAGATAAAGACATTTTATAGTTTGTTCAAAGCTCAAAAAATATCATTGGTGCAGATTTTGCTGGCAAAGATGAAATGAATAATGTAGTTCCTGATTCTTCCTTATCCGAAATGTAAACTATCATAAAAAGTGTGCGCTGTTGAAATGAATAATAAATAGAAGACATCCATAAATTTGTTGACAGTTAGATACTAAAGAAACAATGCAAAGAAAAATATCAGATTATTTTACATAAACTCAATACATGATTTTTTTTTCAAGGCATTTGAAAATTTTGTATTAAATTTCTTTAAGCTCCTGTGAATATTTTAGTTTCATTGATTTTTTATTAAATATATGCATATTTATATATCTATATAAATAAAATAAATTCTAATAAACTTAATTTTTTTCTACTATATGGTTTTTTTTTGCAATATCCTTTAGTGAAAAATTCTTTTAACACGAAAAAATATTTCAGTCCCTTCACTTTTGTGTCAAGTGATTTTCACTATACTTAGCAATATTATTGCGCATTACGTTTTATGTGTAATATGCCAAAAAAATACATATTACGTTTCCCTTGTAACAAATGGCAATTATACTTTTGATAAAACCTTTAAAACATTCCAAGTTAATTCTAAGAGGGAACCTTCACAAGATAGCCTGTTAGAGTGGAGTTCTAGTGGTCATGAACACTAACTTGTATTATGGAAACTTTAAACCATCCTAATGGAAAAAATAAATTCCTGTTACTTTTCCTTTAAGGTATCTCACTACTGGCGACAACTTTTGTTTTTTTTTAAAAAATGTAGGTATGGAAATTTTTTTTTGTGGATTTAGATTGGCTTAGTACATTTTTTAAGAAAAATATTCTAAAATTAAGAAGATAAAATGAAATTATTATTACTAAAATGGGGAAAAATGGGTAAAAATTTACAAAAAATAATAATAAATGGTGCCCATTCTGTACCCAAAGTTTATCAACAATTTTTAAATTTTAATGTGTTGTGTTATTCATTTTTGAAATGACCTTCGAGATAAGAGATATGTTAATTTTTACAAAAACTAGAGCCCTTTACTTTAGTTATTACATGAAATTGCTTAAAAATCAGTGGTTATATTCACACAAGGGACTGTACATTTTGTAATAAAACAGTGGTTAATAAAGCTGAAGTTTAAATTTTCTACTAAAATATACAGAACATACACAAAAAATTTCAGTTAATTATTTTCAAACATTTTTATCCATCTCTGTTCCCATTTGATCATTTTCGAAATGACTCATTTCGAGTAAAATGCATTTAAAAGAAGGACATTTTGCTTAAAGTAATGGCATCTGCTTTTACTAAAACACGTGTAGTTTTTGTTCTAGTGAACGGAAAACATTACACTTAGTATTTTTTATTAAGTTAATAAGATGGCCTATAAAATAAAACCATAAGAAAATTGTCAATTTTTGGCAAAATTTACAATTATAGGGTTGTCTCGGATTCCTTAAATTTATCATTTGGTGAACCTATCTATATTTCGTATAATATAAAGCAGAAAACAGAATTTTTAGATACGAATTTCTGTCAAGAACGAATTAAGCTCACAAAGTGAGGTATTCGTATACTTAAATATAAAAATAAATTTTTTTCTCCATTGATTCGGTGATTTTTTATTCTGTCAAAACTGTGTCATATTTTCCGCTTAATGAATAATATTTACTAATTGTGTATTCTGCCTCAAAGGATCTTCGGTGAACGGAAAAACAAATAGATTCACCTTCTCTTAAAGAGAAAGAAAATAAATGCTTATTTTTTTTCTAGTTCAATACATTGGAATGTATAAATATTTGTCAAGTAAAGTGATGAGTTTTATCATCCGAAATAAAATAAATAAATAATTTTTGTTACTTTAAAAACACACGCACAAGCTTTTCATCCTCCATTTAGGTGCATGATTTTAATGTTTTGCTGGCAAAGCATTTGAGCCAAAGTATGATATGTTCTGTCAAAGTTCATATGATTTAAAATTTTATTTCACTAATCGAGATATTTTGTTTATTATTGATGGAAAATATTTGTATCATCTAGAGAAATAGGAAATAGAGTTTTTAAATAATAATTATATTTTTAGAATTATTTTTCTTTTCTGGTAAAATTGTGCCAATAAATATTTAACTAGAGAATCGTAAAATAAATGAATAGGCTAATGATTTTTTTTCAAATTTTTATCTTTTTTTATGATATTTAAACACTTTTCGAATAAATATTTTGGTGACTCATAAAAAACAGCAATAAAGTTTTAAGTTGTTGCAGAATAATGAATTAGCAATTTTAAATAATTTAGTGTATTTACAAATATTCTTTCAATAATTATATTTCTGTGTTCTTGTTGTTTCTAATGCCACCTGATCCATAGCGTCAGACCGAGGCCCACAAAATTCACCATGGCAAGGGGCTGTATTACGTCTATCGTTTTCAGCAGCTTTGAGCACCATCTGGATGACAGTGCGTTTTGAATCTGTTCCACCCCAATTTTGAGGGAGAACATCCTGAGATATTCAGGGAACCTCTCAGCTTACTTTCTCAACCACCAACCTCTTGTAGAGGACTTCCGGCACGACGAATATTTAGAACGCCCTCATGCCGCACAGGCATGGAATATTTACAAACATCCAAACCGGGCCTACGGTACAACAGTCAGCTCACTAACCACGATTCCATCTGAGTGGCTGTTCTTTCTATTCAGCTATTTATTTCTAATTAAAATACGAACTCAGTTCATAAAAATTGTTTGCAATAAAATCAGATAGTACTCTTTTGTTTAATGTTCATTGTTAATCGTATAAATTGTTAATGGATTATAATATTGTACCAATAAGGAAGGACCCATTAATTTACTTTAAAAATGACTAGAAACATAACCTGAATAGATAGATTTCATAATCTCTAGTCATGATATGCATTAGAAAAGCATTGCATTATGGAAACAGAATTTCAATGGAATGAAAACAGCAAAAAATTATCTCACTATATTTTGCATAATTGTTCCCACCAAAAGAAGAACAAATTTAACGTACAATGAAACACTTTTAATTCTTTTTCAAAGATAATCATCTGGAAAGATAAAAGAAAATAAGCAAAGAATTTAATAGAAATAATAAACGAAAGTAATAACAAAATAAAAGTATTTTACAATGATATTGAAACTATCTGCTGTTATTATCGTATAAGCAAGGTATTCAAAAATATTGGTAAAGTAACCAAAATTCTTAAAATGATTTTAAAAATGAAAAAAAAAAAATGACAGATACAAAATTATTAAAAAAAACTGCTTAATTATAACCTGTGTTTCTGATGGTTTCTTGAATTCTTGATAAACATCTACAAGTGATAAAAATGCCTCAATGAGCGAAGAATACAAAAGTCATTCAAGAAGTTTGAAACTTGAAAGAATATTTTGAAATTATACGTGAGTAATAGAAAACCGTTTCTTGGTTTTCCCCACTGAGCATCTGCAGAGAAAAGCAAACTTAAGGGAAAAAATGTTTTAAATATATAACTAAGGATAATACAGTAGAAGTCCATTAGTCCGGCATCCAACAGTCCGGAATGCCCGATAGTCCGGCATCGCTCCGGAAAATTGCAAAAATTTTGGTTTTCTCCAAAAGTGTGTCTTTAAAGCAAATAAAAACGCTCGAAAGCTATTCGGAAGTTATCGGGGTAGTTCGGGCTCATCCGGAAGAGCTCAGTATTGTTCGGAAACAATTAGCGGCCGGCTAGTCTCAGCTGTCACAACAAATTCAGGTGCAGTGTAGCTCCGTTAATCAATCACGAAGCGTCTTTGCCATTTTTTTGTGCGTTGTTGTTTTGTGTCCTTTCACATCGCAGTAAACGTAACTTTTGAAACTGTTTATAAAAAAAGTGATTTTCGTTCTAACTGTACAGTGACCATGTTTTCAAAACCTAAGCCTTCGAGTTCAAAAGGAGAGAAACGAAAACACGTAACACTGACTCTCAATCAGAAACTAGAAATCATCAAACGGCTAGAAAAAGGCAAGAATAGAAATATTTTAATGAATTAGTTTAATATTGGCTCATCAGCTATTTATGACATGAAAAAACAAAAAGATGAACTAATGAAGTTTGCTTCTCAATCGGTAACAACTGAAAAATTGGCTTCTAGACAAACATTAAAAAAACCAAAACTGGAACAGGTAGATAGTGTATTGTTCAAATGGTTTAGTGCAGTACGTTCTGATGGAAAGCCGGTGACAGGGCCAATGCTTGTTGAAAAGGCAAAGAAATTCGGCCAAGATTTAGGAGTTGCTGAAAGTGAATGTAATTATTCTGATGGTTGGCTCAGAAACTTTAAGTTTCGGCATGGAATTCGAAGACTTGATGTAACTGGAGAAACACTCTCAGCAAACTAAAACTCTGCAGAAAAATACAAAGACGAGTTTGAGAAGATCGCGGCTGATAATGATTTAACACCTGAACAGATTTACAATGCTGATGAAACAGGGCTATTGGGGCGATATTTACCAATTATTGATTTCCATATCATTAAAAATAAATTTTATACTTTTCGCCAAAAGTAAAGAAAACAAAAAGATATTCGTGACTTTTTTAAATCTAAGTGAAATATGTTTTACAGTACGTGTACGTACATTATATGAAATGTAAAATAAACTTTGTTGTATGTATTTGCATACTGTATTTATAGTTTAATTATTAACCTAATTGTTCTTATAAATTACCACCCGATAGACCGGAATTTTCGGTAGTCCGGCACCGAGCCGGTCCCGAACGTGCCGGATTATCGGACTTCTACTGTACTGTGCTTAGAGGATAATAGGCTTTTTATACCTTTTATCAATTTACCTTTTTGCATTTCTCTATAGATCTTGGAATAGTTTATCTGCAAATTTGGCTGAATTGTAATGTTAACTATCAAATTAGTAAATAATATTTTAAATTTTATTATACATTCATTATCTTAAGATATTTCACTGAGTCAACAAAATTTAGTGTAAGGTAATCCTTTATTCACATAACCCTAGCAAAGAACATGCGACAAGAAAAGAAAGAAAATTTATTTACATTGAATGCGTTTAACGCGGAAACGCTTAAGACGAAATATCGGTTAACACGAAATAACACAATGGTCTCGGCAATGTGTATTTTCATGCTTTTTTTCTATTAACATAAAACGAAAATTGTTTAACATGGAAATTTTTTTCTCCTGAATGAACAAAATACGGAAGACACTAGCCATGCAGGCGAGATTTAAGAAGGTTGCGAAATGAAAGGAAGGTGGTCATACGTTTCGTAGAAAGGAGACTAACTTGGTTTTGAAATACCTTCAAAAATAGCCTGTGACGCGAGTCAAATTTGTTTATCTTAGCTACTTTCACTCTCCACTACTACAAACACCACAAAAAAAACATCTCATCTTTCATCAGTTGGCTTTGGAATTCCGTGACGAGTGCATCGCAGCGTGAGTAAAAATAAGTGAGATCGGTTCGCGGTTTTTTTTCTCTATTTTTAGAAGAATTTTTTTGCAAGCACAATGGGAAAGAGCTCAGATGGAAAATTAACTGCTATTTGACTTAAAATGAAGATTCAAGGCTGTTGATCAAAAATTGAAGACTAAAACAGAAATATTTAAAGATTTTGGTATTGCTAATTCTACTTTATTAACAATCAATAAAAAAAGAGAGAAAATTACGTAAATATTCGAACGGTTTTTATTAAATAGATGCATATTCGCATGTTTATGGAAATGTATTCAAATAAATTTAATTATGTTGAATATAAGTCTTCTTTTTTGCAATATCCATTAACACAAAGTTCTTTTAACACGAAAGAATATTTCTGTCCCCTCCATTTCGTGTTAAGCGATTTTCTTTGCAATTTTCAAAATGAAGTTTTTGCAAGAATCAAAGGCTGGCAAAAACGTAGCTCTTGAACCGATTGTCTGAAAACACGTGCTTGCCTTTATCATGTGATTATGACGTCGCATGAATTTATGAACTGATTGCCTAGAAATACGTGATTGTAGTTACCATGTGACTATGACGTCATATGAGTTTATGAACTCATTGGTTAGAAACACGTGATTGTAGTTATCATGTGACGATGGCGTCACATGAATTTATGAACTGATTGTCTGGAAACACGTGGTTGCATTTATCATGTGACTATGACGTCACATGAATTTATGAACTGATTGTCTGGAAACACGTGCTTGCATTTATCATGTGATTATGACGTCATATGAATTTATTAACTGATTGTCTGAAAACATGTGCTTGCATTTATCGTGCGACTATGACGTCACATGAATTAATGAACTGAGTGTCTGGAAACACGTGATTGTAGTTATCATGTGACTATGACGTCATATGAATTTAGCCCATTATAAGAAACAAATTCAGCATAATCAAAAACTCATTTGCTGCAAGATGGATCAATATCTACTTATGGAAACAACCTTAAGTTAAAACAACTTTCAGAATGATCTTTTTTTAGATTTCATTTACATGCTCTATTTTTAGATTTGGTTTATTAATCTAAGGTTCTTTTTCTCTGGCTACATAAGCATTCATCTAAAATAGTTTTTTTTTCAATTATTTTTATATGTCCCAATCAGTTTTTTTAGAATAAATTGCAGTTTATTTTCGTAGTTCCTAGAATATTGCTAAGAAGATGGCATCATTAACGAGTGAAATAGCACTAATGAGAAATGTGGCCACTGGCTAAAAATAATAACATTGCATTTTGATATTTTTTTCCGTCGATCATTTTTGGTACTGTCTACCCAAAAATAGCTTCTTTTTTTGGCAGTTTTCCTAAGATGTTATTTCTCATTACTTTAGTATCGCTTCAGTTAATGTAATTCTGAAAGTCAGAAAATATTTTGCTTTTCCTCAATATTTCTCTGAGTTTCATACTAATTTGATCTAGATCAATCAGTATTTCCCCAAGCAGAAATAATTTTGATCAAAGGGATGATCAAACACATGGATCTGAATTTTAATCTATAAACATAAAGGAGAAAAGCTACTCACTCATTCACACATTACAATATCTCCGGAACTATTAGACCTACAGACTAGGAATTTGGTAGACGTGTTCCTTTTATGGAGTAGAGATTCGTTAAGGTTCAGCAAAAATCAATCCCCATGGGGGGACGAGTCTAGACTTATTTGAAAAAAAATAGAGATTACATTTTTGAACATGAATCTTTTTTCACCGAAAAATACATACAATCTATAAAAATCATTTAATTTTATGTAATGCATAATTTATAGATCTTAGAATAAACAAGCAAAAACAGTTTTGCAAGAAGTGCAGCATAAAATTGAATCAGTGCTTAAAAAGGCTCAGAAGTGCATTGCTTCTTTTTGAAAAAAATTCATGTATTAATCCTGTTTAGCTGTGAAGACACATTCTATCATTGCAGTTATATTATGTAGTTTACATAGGAAATATTTATAAACCTATTGAATTTTATATTTCTCTATCTAAAATAAGATACTAAATTTCTGAAGCCTCATTTAAATTATTTGTTTTAGAAATGCTTAAGACAATATGGTACCATCTTTCCAATTTTTTTTTATTTTTAATATTTGATATTTGGTTTTAAATGTATTTTAAAAAGGTTAATATTAATTCCATACAAAATTTTTTAATTTGTTGCAAAATGTTTGTAAAATCTAAATTTTTTAAACTTTTTAAAGCATTTTCTAAATCCCTAAGGCTTTTTTAAAAATGCCTCTTTTCTTTCAAAAATTTTTTCCGCACACCTTATAATATACTACATAAAACTGTGCATGGGTGTTTCTCTGCTGCTGCCCTTTAATTTTTTTAAAGTTTTTTTATAGTTAAACTTTCAAAAAATCTCAAAAAAACATTAATTTTGATTTTGAAATTTTTCAGAAAAAGTACTTAACATGTTAGAGATAATTTCATGCACAGTTTTATAAAACATACTTTTCAAAACATGCATAAAAATTTCAAACCCATACTTCAATTATCAAAAAAGCACTTAGGGTTTTGAATAACATAATATGTACAAAAATGCGACATGGAGAAATATGAGTTTGAAGTTTTCATTCCATGAAAAGCATGATATAATAGTCATCGAATAGTCTGAAACTTTTATGAAATGTTAATTAGCTTATTTAAAACTGCTTACCATAAAAAATTGCACATATATAGAACAATTAAGAAGTATACTGCCATAATGAATATATAGAAAAAAATGAATGAAAGATGAATATTCATAAAACTTTATCTTAATAATTATTAAATAAATAAATACACACACTTCAGAGCTAATTCCATGCTCAGTGTTAATGCACAACATGTACAAAAGATGTTTATGCCTTTATTTTTTATTTTCATGATTTTAAAAGCCTTTGCATGTTAAATATTGTACACGAATTAAAGCAAAATCAAATAACAATTTATAGGTAAAATATATCAAAATCTAAGAACAGCATGTGTTCATTTGTTTAAATAAATATCTTAAAATATCTTAATAATAAAAGTGCTGAATTTCACATATATGGGATATATATATATATATATATCACCAAAAACAAATATATAAAAATGGTAGAGTTTTTCTATTCTTTGTGAATTAGATTTTTAATTATCTGAGTTATCAAAATGAAGCTTAATATTTGTGCTTTGATCGAATTCGTTTAGATTTTTAATTTCATTCATAATAATATCATAAAAAGCACGCACAACTTATAAATCTTGACCAAATGTATTTGTTCTTCAATAAACAATTCACAAATTAGAATTTTTGCATGAATTGCACAATTCTTTCTTGAAATGATTTGTTACTGCATATATAATGTCATTCTCATATACGCATCCTAGAAAAATAATTAATTAATTTTTATCAGGCTCTTTTCTATCAGATAATCTAAAATGTGGGAGTGGTAGTTGCTGTCCATCATCAAATATTGCTCCATAACTTGATAAAAATGCAGGTAAAGCTTTGAAATTTGCAGGCATGTTTATAAAGACTCGAGGTATTAAATAAGCCAATAAAATGTTTTGGATGGTTTAATGATTTTTAGGGTACCATATCGCCGTAACAGCTGAGCAAATGAATATGTATGTGTACTTGTCTATTTTATTCAAAACTGAATTTGTTTAGAATTTTGCCGACATGAAAAAAAATAATGGTTACAATCTTTATTATTACAAATTATTTTATTATGATGAGTCTCAATTATTCAGTGACGGAATTTTATCCAATGCTGTCAGGATTCTTATTAAAATCTAAGTGGATTTTCCAGAAGAATAACGTATTACAATTATAAGTGACAGACAGGTTTTAATAAGTATATTGGGTTAAAATTAATTTATTTAAGAGCATAAAGATAATGTGATTATAAAAAGTGAAAGAGAGGCAGAAGGATGTCTATTGGATATTTCATTATTCATACAGGTTTATGCAAGTTGCTTTCAAGCAGTATAGAAAATTTCATCCAGTTAGTTTTATAATTAAGTTTGAATTCTCTTGAAAACTCCTTATACTGGTTGCTGAGTGGAAATATTAGCATAATATCTAACTGAGAGTGGGAGCAATAACGTGCATAGAATGTATTGATTGAAAGTCTGTTATAATTTGTATGCTACATGCACATATTGCTATTAATAATTTGTATGTCAGTATTATATTGTTAAAGACTAAAATAATGAAGAAACAAAACTTCAATCGATCTCAATATTGATTAATTACTGGAGATATTTTTGGTTATGGAATTAGATAAAAATTAATTTAAATTAATTGTATCGCGAACTATTTTAAATAATTGAAACCTAGTATTTAAAATCCTGACTCTCCGTTCTTAACGAAATCACTTGACTTGTGTTAAAATTTTAATCGTAAAATTAAAGAAAATAAATTCATTATTAAAATAAATCGTTCAAAATGTTTGTTTTTACGAAAGACAATGGAAAACAGTAATAAATTATAAGTAAAGAAGTAAAGAAAAAAAATGAACGTAACATTTTTCTTAAAAAAAAACTACATAAATTTGTCTTTTTAGAAAAAGTCCCAAAAATTAAGTAAATAAATACGCACAGATAATATAGACTTCAATATATGAAGATAAATATATACATGCTCAAATAAATTGTAGTTTAAAAAAAAAAAAAAAACGAATCTTTATAGTTGATTGAACTTTGTTGTAATTTAATCTTTTAGTCGTCAAATCTGGAAATGGTGTTTGAAATTAGTCGCCAGATGGATGGGATCTGAAAATGGAAAATCGTTAATCGTGATGATCCTGATCAGGACAATGGAACAAAATTATTAAATTATTGTATTGTCATCGGTCCTGGACAAGTGAGCAAATTTCGAATTAATCTGACCTTTTAAAGTGGGTAAAAATTGAGTTCAAAGATTCCATTACTTACAAGTGAAACTTGTAAAAGAGTGTAAAAAATAAGGAAAGTACACGGATTTAACGAAATTATGCAAATATTTATTCTGAATGCTAATATGAAACAAAACATCCATAGTCCAAAATGTAGCAGAAAACAAAAGAAAAAAATCATGTGCAATCCACATTCATGAAGTCAAAAACATGTAAAAGGATATAATTGCAGAAATTGGATTTCCTACAGGTCGTTGTTTTTCTTTATTCTACCGGATTCCTTCCATGGCTTGGTGTACTATCGAGAAATTGGAATCTGGGCAAATAAAAAGAAATGTAGCGAAAACTGTTGGAGTAGCAAGAACTGTGTCTGTACAAGACTGTGGAATAGATTCTAAGAACAAAGCACGTTGTGGATGACGGCCAGAACACGATCGTCCATTTTTATCACTAAAAATTATGGCCGATATATTCTGTAACAGCTCTTGAGACAGAAAAGCCAATGCAACGTAGATTCAAATATCGTTTCTTTTTGCAACAGGACGAAGCCAAACAATCCAAAATAGGCTTCATGCGGGTAGTCTGTGTGTTCGGAAGCCGATGGTGGGCATTTCGTTGACAATAAGACATCGTGCAGTCTGAAGAAAATGGACTTTTCACCATTGAGAGTTTATGCAAAATGATTGGAGTCAAGTGCTGTTTACGGACGAGTCTCTATTCAGCGTGACACGAGACGTGTTTTGGTAAGGTGAAAGGGGCACTTGAAATAACCATATATTTCTCCAGGAAAGTTCACATTACAGACTAAGAGATTTGGTATGAATTGGAATCAGAGTATAGGTGGACTTACTGACCTGCATATGATGCGGAATGGAAATTTAAAGCTTCTAAGGTATACAAACGTGGTAATAAGGGAGTGACAGACGTTAGTGACTCCTTTTTTTTAATGCAGGATAATGCCAGACCTCCTACAGCACATCTGGGGGAGAGGCTGAAACAATACGGAATAGGGAGTAGTCAACATGCTCTGGTAGTCTTAATGAGATCGAGCATATTTGGGATGCACTCGGATGATACATTGATGCAAGACTAACGCTTCCTGTTACTGTTCAAGACTTGAAGATCGTTTTTCGTTGAGAGTGGAACATTGTTCCTTTAAAGTCTCATCGATAACTTCATTCATCCATGCTAAATAGGTGTGTGATAGTCTTAGCACTTGGGGGGGGGAGGGTGGCACATACCATATTAAAACATCTTGTATCATTTCTAAACAATCATGCAACTAAATTGTTGTCCTGAAGCACCATTTCATGTTATTTATGTCATTCCAAAGAGTTAAAGTTTCCATACAATTGTTTTTTGCTTCTTTTTCAGCTTTGAGTTTAGTTATATCTGTATCTCCATTTTATGCCCATGCATTACTATCGCGCAAAGGTATCTTCACCTTTTTTATTGCTTTCCTAATTTTTCAGCAGTGTAATTTAATTAATTTACTTTATAATATCTAGCTTAGTATATAAATGCAGGCAATCTAAAAATAAATGTTATTTATCCTAAATACCTTATCTTAAAGTATAATCTAATTAAATATTTTTTTAATTCAGTTTGAAATCACGCGTCTACGTATTTCTCTTACAAGGAGACCAAGTTTAATTAAAGAGCAAAACACACGTTTTGATCTTTCTTTTATAATTTCCTCTGAGTATACAATAACGTCAGTGTTGAGGGCATATTGCATAACATAAGAAAACCCTTTTTACTCAGAAATTTGCTGTATGTCTAGCAAATCTTTTACTTTTTACATGTGTTTTGACTCTGCAGTAATCGGAGAAAGAAATTCAATTTCACTGTACTGATTTAGGCTTAGTTAATTTTAATTAGATTTCCGTTAATTCTGCGTTCGGTGTTTTGTAAAATTTTCGTGTTAAGTTTAATTAAAATATATTGAAAATGGAAATCTAAGATTTTCTACGTATGAGAGCTCTTTACTGACTACGAAATATACAAAACTGCTTTTTTTTCAAAATTTCTAAGACATTATAAATGACTGAAAAAAAAAGATAAGTACCATTTTTATAATTTATAGAATTTATAATTTATAGAATTTATTTAAAAAAATGATTGTTTTTTTTTAAATTTATTCATTTAGTTTGTTTTATTCAGTTCATCTGTTCTGTTTTCAACAATTTCAATAGTTTCTTATCATTTCACTGAAATGCTTAAAAACTTAGATTGAGTAATATAACTACGTAGGATTTGAACCACAAAAATTTGACACTTTGGAAATTATTCGTGGTGAACAAATAATTTGTGAAATATGCTTTCTATGCTTCATGTTAACATAGTTTTCATTTTGATTTCATAATTCTTTCATTGCAAGCCTTATTGGCAAACAATATCTGCGCCATCAAAATCGAAAATCACCCTATCAGTTTGCTCCAAAAATTCGAATATCCCTGCAATCTAATTATTTGCTCGCAATTTACTCGCCATCAAAAGTTTTAACGCAATGTTTAATTTTTAAAAAAACTTTTGTTAAAATTATACTGTTCGAATTAATTGGGACAAACATTTTTTCTTCTTCTCTGAGTTGGTATGTGATTACTAGTTATGTCCCGAACCACCTCAAACCGGTTAGATTTGCTCAAAAGTAATGTCACGGATCGAGTTTCACTATAATTTACTCGTTTGATTGGTTTTAATACATTAGTGGTTCAGTTGTGAGCCTTTCGGTTTGGTTGCTGGTAGTTATAATTTTGCATTCCACGTAATACTTGTCACTTTTGCTCGTTCAGAGATGGATATTATTCCGAAAAAGCTTTCTAAAATAATCGCTAATTATGAACACACTTCTATGACTATGAGAGATATAGCTACAGTAGTTGGTGTGGCAAATTAAATGTTTCAAGAATTTTAAGAACATTCAAGATTTCTAATCATCGTCTCCAAAAAGAAAAGGAAAATGTGCCCTTAGACGGAAAATTACTCCAAGAACTGATAAAATTGTTATAGGAATAGTAAAATAAATCAAAGTAAGACAAGCACAGAGATTTATTAGAGTATGATGTTGAAGTGAGAGTACCTCAACTGTACAGAAATGTTTCTTAAAGTTAGCCGTAAGGCATCAAAACTGAAGAAAAAGCAATTTTTAACTCAGAAACGATGAAAAAACGTTTAGCATAGGCCAAAAATATCGATCCTGGACTGTTAATAAATAGAAGAAAGTAATATTTTCAGCGATAAAACGCATTTATTTGTTCAGGGATCAAATAAAGTGTAGTTAGACGATGTGAAGTTGAAACTCTGCTGCCAGATCATATCCAACAAATTGTAGAACACCCATCTAAGCGGATGCTTTGGAGTTTTTTACTACAAGTGGTACTGGAAGTTTAGTTCCTTTTAAAGGCATGATGAATTATGTCAAACACGTAGAATATTACGCAGTAGAATTGTTCCATCCATGGAAAAATTTGATGGAACATTTCAACATGATTTGGCTTCTTGTCACATTCGATATAGGTCCAGACATGTATGCAGGAAAATAAAATAAAAGTTCTTAATTGGCCTGGTAATTCACCAGATCTAAATCCTATTGAGAATTTGACATATTCAAAAGAATCATTTAGCTAAAGTGAGTTGCACGACAACAGAACAAATGATAAAAAGTGCTATACAAGTGAGTTTCCACATTGAGGAAGTTAAGAACATATGCGTTGCACTAGAGAAGTCATACCAAGACAAATTGAAGAGGTCATTTTGCTATAGGAGGACATACTTCATACTAATATAGATATTTTTCTGTCTACTTAAGGTATGTAATAATTAAAAGCTAGTGTTTTAGAAAAAAAATCGTTTTTTACCATTTGTCCCAATTAATTCGAACACTATAGTATGTTGGTAAAATAAAATTCGTACAATAATTGTCTTAAGTTTGTAAAATGGCTCCACTACTGATTTTTCTGCTGAAGTTTGAGAATGATAAGTAATTTACTTATAGATTAAAATATATAATTGAATTCTTCAATGAGTGAAATTTACAAAAAAATATTAGTGTACAAAGAAAACAGTTATTTAATTCAATGTAAGACTAACCTTTTATTTATGCATAAAAATAATCTCTCACTTTGTACGACCTATTTTTATTTATTTTTCGACAATTCTTAAAAATTAATCAAAGAAAAGTTGTCGACGATTTTTACCTAAAGAATTTAAAATTGTAAATTGAATTTCAACTTATCAAAAACAAGTTTTAAAATACAAATTCGATGAAGAAATAACTTTTCAGAAAAGAAGCATATTTATATTGTAGATAAGTCTGAAAAAATAAAGTGCAGAGAAAACAAATTCGAAATATTGTGAAAGTCTTACGTCTTTCAAAATAAGAATGGAAAAATCTTATTTTGAATTCCAAACCATTGCCATATTTTCAATAAAAAGTATTTAGCTTTTTCATTCTTCAAACTTTTTTAAAAGATTCTGAGTGAAGCTTTAAAAATATTTGTATGATATATTCCAGTTTCTACTGTTTGTGAATATGTCTTAAAAAGTCTTTTAACTTCTTTCATAATTTAAATGTGTCTATTGTAAAAATATTCTGTAACTTATGAAGAATTCCAATTTTTACCGATTATGTCTATGATGGAAAACATATATATAATAGTGTACATGATTTTTTTTTTCTTAAAAAACCGTACAATCCTCGAATGTGCATTTATGTTGTTAGAAAACTACAAAAAACACAATGTAATATCTTTCGAATATTTTTATCTTAAACAGTTTTTTTATCTTAAAATTTTTATATAAATGAGCGCGGCTTATTTACATACTGAAACGAGTCTAAGTAATTTATTTTCTGGAAATAATCATATTTATTCATTATTTGACTTAACTATATAAAAAAATCCAAAGTTTACATATGGTTGGTTCTTAATGCCTTACAGAATTTTGAAAGTACTCCATAAAGAGTATGCATTCTATATTTTTGTGTGACATTAATGTTTACAGTATTAACATCTTGTCTTAGGACATTTCATTGCAGGGTCGACAAAATTTTACATGTGGCGTGCAAAACTAATCTACCAATATGTTTCAGCGTGCCACACAGTAGGATATTTTTGAAATAATTTGATTCCCGCTATAAAGCATGCAAAGTTAGAAAATAAAGGTCAATAATATAGGTATTTAGTTTTATTATGTATTAATATTGCATCATTTAAAGATATTTCTTAACATAAAAATAAACAGCATAAAATGTAACTATTTCTTCAGCGAAATTAAAAAAAAAATTAATATTGTACACATATAATATTATGTATTTTTAAACAAATTTATTAAAATATGAAGCAGAAAACATAAAATACAAGTATTTCCCTTCATTATAGTTAAACTAAAATTAATGCGAACCTAGGGCTTACACTGCTCTACTTCCATATCGCAAAAAACACTGGGATAATTTGTGACTTTCAATTTGACACGATTCTGAGCATTCAGTTGTTAAACAATTTCTTTGCGGACTCAAAATATTTTTCATATGAGGAAAGAATTTTTACTTAGACATGCACAACCAAAAATGGAAATCAGAGTACATCCAATTTTTTCCTTGCAAACAATGAAATCTTTCCAGCAATGGCATTAAGTAGTTTACAAAATAAATATAAATTTGTTTTTATAATTATTTTCAGATTTTTTCGTAATTCCGTATATGTCCAGAATTCTAAACGTGTTTGTCAAATAAGGGCAATTGCAAATTTATCAAAACTTCCATCCACTCAACAATTTACAAATTTGTAGGAGTAGTACTGAGGCCATTTAGAATTGTACCGCATGCCATAGATTGCCGACCCATATTCTCTTGCATAAAATATAATATTATCATGATATTTTGGTTCATTTGTAT
>BMAO01016474.1:0-72473 GCA_019973975.1 Trichonephila clavata | reverse complement strand
TAACATTTCAGCAAATTATTCTTATTTTTTTTACGATCAACACCTAATCCACATGGCGGTGAATCACCGTACAGCTTCCCTCAGGCAGTTGTAGCACTTTGGTCTAATTCTGCAGGTGTTTTAATGTCGGCCTCGTCATTCGTTGACGTCTTCTGCACCGTGGATTGCGTGCAAGGGTGTCTTTATACTTTATGCGTCATGCCAAACCATCACTGCTGTGTCTGTATTGGGCTCAGGAGCACAGAGCCTGGCAGCTGATTGGCACAAAGTTTTTCAGATGAATCACTCTTCAATGAGGGTACCATGATGGCCGCATTCGGTTTAGACGCTATACTGGTAAACGCTGCCTTTCAGAGTGCGTTAACGGACAACAAAGTGGCATAACACCAAGAGTTATGGTTTGGGGTGAAATTTTCGTATCATGGACGAATCTACTAATTGAGGATAATATCAATACCAACAGGTACGTCCGTGAAGTGCTACAGTCCGAAGTCGTTCCCTTCCGTCAAGACATCCCTGGAGCTATCTTTCAGCAGGATATGCACGCCCACATGTCGCAAAGACTGTTCAACACTTCTTTATAATCCAAGACATACATCTTTTTCCGAGGCCTGCTTATTCGCCGGATATGTCGCCTATTGAGTAAGTTTGAGATTTGGTTGGTCGGCGTCTTGCTCGTGATCCGCGTCCTGCCGCCTCAAAAATACGAATTTTTCTGCGCATACAAGCAATATGAACTCTCTTCCACAAGCAGACATTCAATTTCTGTTTGACTCCATAACACGTAGTGTGGCCGCGGTGGCCAAGTGGTCTAGGATTCGGATCATGGCTAGCGTGTCATGAGTTCGATCCCAGTACCACTAAAGATCGCAGTGTAATCCGCAGCCATGCACGTTAAATCTGTCTTCCTCCCATTGGTGTGGGTGTGTAGTAAGGAGAGGGGGTGCCAGCTCAGGTATCGTCCACGTCACTTGACCATGGTTCAAAATTACGCGGACCGTCGCCAAAAGCCCTCGTGTTGCTTATCAGTGCGACGTTAATATTTACTCACTCACTCACCCATGCCACGTAGTATAGCATCACTTATTGCAGCGAGTGGTGGCTACACCAAATACTATTTAGGACACTTAATCTCATATTTTTTGCTTTGAAAATTTCGTCTTTATTGAATGATTACAAGTCGTTTGTGTATTAAAATTCATTTAATTGTCATGATTCCTCGTGGTGTTGCATTTTTACAAACGGCAGTATAATTTTGAGAATCAAAAATATTTTAAGCAAAATTTGTTTGTGCAAATCCAGGGGTTTTATAGGTCAATGCAAAAAATCTTAAAAAAAAGTTATTAAATAGGACTGTATTCTGCTGCCCTCTATCATTATGAAGGATAACTCAAAGTAAATTTTAAAGACATTGTTATACGCTTATAGTGGAATTTAAGGGCTTGAGCAGCTAGTGAATTTAGGTATTCATACTTTGGAACTCGGAAAAACAATGGTTTAAATGGCCCCATTTTAGAGCCTTTTATTTATGTTAAATAGTGCCAGGCTCGAATTTTTCTTACAGTCGAGGTGTCACTTTTGGCGCATTTAGGATTTCTGAAATATATAGATGAAACCTCCCTCTAAAAAAATGTAGCACATTTTTTTCTTAAATTGTAATTTGTGTTGAAATATTTCTCACGATATCCTTTAAACTAAAAATTTGTTATTATATAAAAAAAGAGTATTATTCATGTAGTTTAAAAGATTTAAAACTATAGCTCTTTTTTTTAAAACTGATATTTTCGTATCTTAAAGTTCGTTAAATATCAATATTAATTTTGTACATTTTATATGCGGTTTTAGCACAATGATATGACTTTTTAATAAAAATGGATTGGACACAATTCCTCTTTACCGTTAGATATATTTAAATACCATCGTGATAAATGTTATAATTTCTTTCCATTTAGGTCTCAGTTCAAGAAAAAGAGAAATATTGTCATCGATCACTTCCCTCATCATGCAACTGCCAAAGATTTTCCTAACCTTACGTCAGATGTGTTTATCCAAACTTGCACTTCAAGTGTTCAACGACCCAGATGTAAAACTTTTCACAAGTACCCACGATGTTCACTATTGCATCTGGTCCAGTGAGGAAATAGAATCGTTTCTAGGGAAAGAACCTGTAACCTTGCTCAACGACGAACAAATGTTTCATTTTCTTTTAATAGGAATTAATCTAAGTCTGTCTCAAGAAAAAAAGCATCGCTACACAGGCGATATCAAATATCATTCTCTATTCGATAAACAGTGGGAGATTCTCTTAAACCAAAAATTTTCCACTCTTCCATTACCCAATAAGTTCAAAAAAGAAATGGTGGCTTTAGTTAGACTAGTTCTCATAGAATCTTACATATGGTTTCAAGACCACAAAACTACAATTGAATCTACCAGGAACTTGCAAAATCATTTCCATTGGACTCAAGATAATAAGATCGATAGACAGAAGACTGCGAAAGCCATAATCCATGATGATAGCATAGATATCAGAGATCGTTTTATGCTATCAGTTCTTTATTGTTTTGAAGATGATGTTTTTTCACTTTGGCGAATTCAATTTCTTTGCAACAATATTTTTTAAGAGAAAGGCTGAATTATAAAATGATACTAACTTGGTTCCCTTGGTTATTACATGGTTTTGAATTAGACTGGGAAGAATATGCTCGTAAATACAGCTTTCAGGACTTATTTGCCTAAAATAAGACAGGAAAAAAGACTGGAGTGTGGTGATGCTTTTACAAAGTCGAAATTGGATCAACTATCATGAACTACAATTCTGCCTCTCAACCTTAGACGAAAATCAGCAAAACGAAGTTATGAAAAAATTTTCTTTTGAAATATTAAAAATCTTTTTGGACTGGCCGTTACGAGAAAAAGTTTTAGATGTCCTAGAGCTTTTACGGTCATATCTATCCGAAAGGAATTTTCGTGATATTTTGGATTTAATTCTCTGCCAAAAACGTTTGTTCAATTGGATTGGTTCTGATTACGATACCCATTTAAAAGAACTCTGGAAAATAGTCCCATTTGAATGTAGTAAAATTATACAGAAAGGTACAATATTTAATACTTTAAAGTTAGTTCTTGAATATGACGGATCTCTTCCTTTCCCACATGAGTTACGTGCATCTAATAATGATAATAATTTAATTGCATTTCATTCGGGAAATACTGTTTCCCATTTCCAAGTGTTATTTTTCAAATTTAAGGATTACTTTTCTTCGTCTCTGTGGTCTAAAATCTAAGCACAATATTAAGTTCTTTATTGAAGATTAAACAAGTTCTTACATTTTATTTCGTAAACACAAATTTGTACCATAGGTTTTTTGAATTACCATATTTGTGTCTAACAATAAATTTTAAATTAAAATAAGTCTAAGTGTGTGTTGTCCGTTTGAAGTTGTCCTTTTTTTAGTATAGCAAGTATTCCACGACTGTTTATTGGAATAAAAGTTATGCGGAAGATAAGTGTAAAATTACTATTCTAAAATTTCCATAAATGCTCAATTCTAGTTAAATTTAAATACGTTCTCACACACACAGTTTATGTTATAGACAAAGAGAATCCTTCGCAAAACACATACTTTTTTTATTGTAAGCTTTATTTGCTTAGTAACAAGAACAAAATTAGCGAATAAATAAATCTTTTCTAATTGAAAAAATATTCTTAAATAGTAAAGGTTATAAAAAAAAACTTCCAAAAATTAACTATCTAAGTATTAACACTTTCACGCGACATTATTTGATTCTAATGATTACAGAAATCAAAATTAGAAAGAAAATATATATATTTACATTGTAGTATAACTATATACACTCTGGCTCCTTTTTAATGAATTTTCTTTGTCCCGATTAAAATGAAGGCTAAAGCCCTGAATTAACAAATTTTTTCAAGATTGAAAAAACTTTTTTTTATCATTTTGGATCAGAAAAAAACTGGACTTCTTTTCAAGTGACAAATCCTTTTTGATAGGAACAAAAAATGCTTTTCTTGTAAGCAACAAAATTTGACAGGATTGGATGCAGCCCCGTATTAGACATTTGCAGATGAGTCATGGCAGTGGCGCACAGTTTTTCTGCCTTCGATTAACCCCTCCCCTATAAAAATTCCTGAACAAGAAATGAAAAGAAAACAAAGATACAATGAAAACCCCGCTAGAAATTTATCGATATGTAAAAGAAATCCTAATGTAGAAAAACTTTTGAATATATTTTTAACAATACCGATATCGAATGCATCAGGTGAATAATCTTTTTTAGTTTTAAAACGTCTTAAAATTAATTTAAGAAGTACTATGGGAGAAAAGAGAAATTGAATAACCTGGATATATTATGTACAGAATAAAATATTTTGTACAAAATAGATATGGTGAAAATAATTGATGAAATTGCCAAAGAGAAATCAAAGTGTATAACAAAACTGTAAGCTCTTAAGTAAGTTTTTTAATTTTTTTTATGTTCAATTCAGATTTTTCTTTAGCCGATGAGTTAGTTTTATTATAGCAATGCATTTTATTTTGAGAATATAAAGTTGGCGACTCTTATCACTATTTTAGTTTTCCGACTCTTAAGCCCATGGGCAGAGGCGGAGTAAGGGGTGTGCGGTGTGGGCCACCGAACACAACCTCGCGGTGCATAGGGCCTCGCGCCTCAAAGCCGAAATAAATTAAACGAAAAATAAGGAATATCCAAAAGTGGCTACAATGTTTTTATAATTAATAAATTAGAAAATTCTCAACTCTATCTATTGTTTGCCATGAGAAATCGAAAAATTTATATTTATCGATTTTTTAAAAAGATATTCTATTTACCAGTACATGAAAGAGCATGAACAAATAGTTCTTGGAAATATTATTTTCCATTTTCTTTTATCAAAAATTTCTCAACTTTGTCCTTTCCACTCATTCGATCATATTTAGTCAGACAACATTAGCTGGAGTTAAGCTGCTATTGCGGGTAGTCCCCAGTCAGAGACGGAGCATAGCTCGGGACTTCCCATCATTAGAAAGCCATTTAAAATACCGCATGCAGTCTCAGTCTCGGTTCATGTCACTATATCATATTACAAATTTTAAAAGTATTTGATGTGAGAATAAATAATAGTAAAACTGGGCTTTTTTCATAATTTATCAATCATGTCAGACTTATGCATTGAGAGAGATAAAGATAACGGGAGAAAAAGCAGCAAAAAGAAAATAAAAAGTGGAAAGAGCTGTATCTAACCAGTTAAGGTATGATGAAATTTCTCGGTAAGACTGAATCTGGCAATCAGAATCAAATTAATCGGTTCCTTCGACTTATCAACAACATTTATCCGCATCCGAGTCTCCGTTGAATTTGGAAGTTACTCTAGATTCACTGACTATGATATCGAACGACGAAAATCGAAAATAAAATAGGATCAAAAGCTTCTCAATCATAATCTGACGCTGAGATTTATGTGTTCAAGTTGAGTAACAAGTCACAGTCAAGAAGAGATTGAGATTATTAGTTCCTCGCTGCGAACAGAGATGCCACTGACGTAGTGAAACAAGCGTTTTCGAGGTTTTACACGGGATTGTGTACTTTTCACATGACAGAGGGTCATTATGTAGTTCAAAGGCGTCCCACACAGCAGTTAAATAACAGTGATGAATATTATCCTAAAGACGACGATCATAGACACTTTTCCAATTTTCATTTCTCAAGAAAACTAAATAATTGTGAAACTCAACGGTGTCACTGGTTGGTTTATTCAAGCTCCAGAAGTAAAGTTTTCTGTTTTCCTTGCAGACTATTTGGCAATTCACAAGCTCAAATGGTACAGAAAGGGTGCTGAGATAGGAAACACTCAAGTAGTATTTTCCACAGACATGAGAATACCAAAGAACATATGACCTATATGTTCCAATGGATAACATTACAGAAGGGAATAAGGCACAGAAAAATTTTAGACCGAGAAAACGAAAGGCGAATTCTTGAATCTCAAAAATATTGGTACAATTTGTTTGAGAGATTCATTGATATCATATATAAATTTCTTGGCCTATCACAATCTGGCATTTAGAGGTCAAATCTCTCAAAATAGACGAAGACACTAAGAATTCTGGAAACTTCATCCATTTCTTTAAATTGATATCTAAATATGATCATATGTTATGGGACTACATAAATCGCATTGATAATAAACAACTTGTGCACCATTATCTAAGCCACGATATTCAAAATGAATTGATCACAATCATGTCAAACACAGTTCCCAGTGAAGTGATTGGTAGGATAAAAAAAGGCAAAATATTATTTTTTACTCAACTGCACTAGAGGCTGTAGTAGAATTTAACAAATGTTGGCCATCTTAAGGTATTGTAGTACATCAAATGGATGTATAGAAGAAAACTTTATAGGACTTCTTGCTGTCACTGAAACGACTGGAGACTATATGACCAATGCAATGCTGGGAGAGCTAGAAAAAAATGGCTTAGATTTTCAGAACTGTAGTGGACAAGGATACAATAAGGGTGCAAATATGGTAGGCCTAAATAGTGGAGTTAGAACTCGGATATTAAATATAAATCCCAGGGCATTTTTCACACCTTATGGTTATCATAGCTGGAATCTGTTATTGGTAGACGCAGCTAATTCATCAATGGCAACAAAAACATTTTTTAGTTTTATTCAGAAGATTTTTTTGTTGCTATTTTCAAGTTTCTGCAAATTCAGGAAAATTATCAAAGATAAATTAAGGCTTACTATTAAGACTTTATCAGACACACTGTGGGAAAGCAGAATCGAAGAATCGAGGCGGTGAAGGCCGCATTATTGCAGTTTGATGATGTTGTTCAATGCATAGAAAACTTAAAAAACCAAACGAAACAATCCGACACACTCAGTAATTGCGATTTCGTTTTAAATAAATGTTCAATTTGGAATTTATCGTATCATTACATGTATTGTATGAGTTATTAATGCGTGTCAATATCATAAGCAAATAATAGCAATCTGCACAAGCCTATATATGCACTACCGTTGAATACTTGCGTACATTTTGTAGCTGGATTAAAGAAAATCGGCACACAATATTCGGAAAATGCAAGTTTACTGAGAAAAACAATTATGATTTGCCAAAAGATTTTAAAAATAAAAGTGTATCCAAAAAGAAAAGAATGTTTGATTATGAAGGCGGCGATTAACTAATAGAGTCTGTCAAAAGCCGGTATGAAACAAACATTTTTAATACCATGATTGATTCTGTGATAAGCAATTTGGATTCAAGATTTGTCTTCAAATCAACAATTTTAAAATTTTGGTTTTCTCTATGACTTAAACAAGTTAAAAAATGTTTTAAAGAACAAATACTGTCAAGATTTACACACAGTCCTACAAGTAGGTGAGAGCAGTAACTTCTAACCTTACGAATTTTTTATATGAAGAATTATAAAATATGATCTCAAATTTACCCAACACCATTAGAGACGTGAAACATCTGCTCCAATATGTTATAGAGAACGATTTGAAAGAAATTTTCCCAAATATTTACATTGTCTTTCGAATTTTGTTAACGATACCTGTAAGTACCGTTTTTGCTGAGATGAAATTTCAAAATCAAAACTGATAAAAAAAATTATGTAAGATTTACGAGGGCCAGGAAAGACTTTCAGCTTAGGCAGTTTCATGTATTGAAGCAGATACAGCACCTAAGATAAATAAATTATAGTTTAAAAAATACTAAAAAACACTCTTTTAAACTGAATTGAATTAAAAAGTAAAAAAAAAAATAATAATTCTTAATATAAGAATAAAAGGATTAACGAGAAAATTTATGTCATTGGGGTAAAAGCGTGGGGTGTTATATAAATATATCAATTGTTATAAATTCTAACTTTTATTCCGAAATGCTGAGTTAGTGTAAAAATGTAGTACAAAGCACCCCACGCTTTTACCCCAATGACATTAAATTTCTCGTTAATCATTTTATTCTCATATTAAGAATTATTATTTTTTACTTTTTAGTTCGATTCAGTTTAAAAGCGTCTCTTTTAGTTTTTTTTTTTTTTAACTATAATTTATTTTTCATTTCTTAGCTCGATCTACAATAAAAGCGTGTATTTTAGTTATATTAAAAATGTCATTTATTCATTGTTGAATTTATCCTTGAGTTTGATATTTGGAGCCGGAATTACGTGGCTGCTGCAATTAGTCTTGCTCTTCATGGATATTAATTAAAGGGTCTGAAGTGTATTTGTTCTCACCGTTTACGGGGCCTCGTATGAGTCCCGTATCGTTATATCAGATTCCGTTCCTAAAAATTGTGTTAAGCAGAAAAAGTTCGAATTTAAACTATTTTAACGTACCATGCTTTTATAACGGACTAAAAAGTATAAAATTCCTCATTTTCGTTCTTTTTTCTTTTTTCACATTTTCATGCTTTGTCATTCACTTCTGAGCTATGGACCAAATTTCAAGTCCCTAGCTCATCGGAAAGTCATACAGTTTAAAATCAATTACAAAATTCCACCTGGACAGACATTCAAGAAAGCGAGTTAATCGAAACATGGTAATATACCTTAGACTTTTAATCGCCAAATCTGGAATTAGTTGCCAAATCTGGAAATAGTATATTTAATTATTCGCAAAATCTGGAAATGGTATACGCAATTAGTCACCAAATCTGGAAATGATATATGGAATTAGTTGCCAAATCTAAAAATCCTTTTTCCTGAGGATCCTAATCAGGACAATGGAGCAAAATTATGAAATTATTGTACTGTCATCGGTCCTTTACAAGTGTGTTAAATTTCCAATTTATCTGACCTTTTAAAGTCGGTAAAAATCGAGCTCCAAGATTCCGTTACATGCAAGTGAAACTTATAAAAGCGTGTTAATAATTACGAACCAATCATTAAGGATTTCAGCAAAACTAAAAGTAGAAAATTTCTGTTGCTTTAATTTGTTTCTTTCTTTTTATTATTGTTTAATCTGCCAAATAAATATGAGTACAAAGTTTTTTTTTCTTTATGAATAAAAATTAGTTTTTTATTTTATAAACCCTCTTCTTACGCCATCAGAGGGCCTCGCGAAATGTATCTTGCCCACATTAAGTTCAGGTCTAGCGCCGCCACTGCCTCAAACATGGGCCTCAAACATTTACCTCCTGGGCCCTCCAACTACCTTGATACGCCTCTGCTTAGAATGGTTATTTTGTTGTAGCAAATTTGTTTCATTTTCCCACGAGTTAAAATGTTGCCGGGTCCCAATTTTCTTTAAGATAACTTTCTGCTCATTCAACAAACAAAAGTGAAAGAATTCGTTATCGATTGCTAAGATAAGATACCATGCTTTATCAATAGAAGAAAATACAAGGAAATCAAGCAATAGCTTCAGATGCATCGTGAAGTCTTTCTCGAGACAGAAAGGTTTATTGAGAAATTCAATTCGTTTCTTCTGAAAAAGAATAATGATTTAACTGGAGAGTTAGCGCAAAGTCAATGACCCATTTTCTTACGTTCACTCAATAAAATAGAGAAATCTTCAATAAAAAAAGTAATAGATTTGAACAAAATATTGTTAGATAATTTAAATTTTTAAGAAAAATAAGTGTTAGTGCTGCAGTGTGGATGTGTTAAAACAGTGAGATACCAGTTTAGGAACCATCCTCTTATACTCAAGTATAGCTTCATTTTACTTAGCTAGCCTTTAATAAACTTCAAGGTGTTTTCTTGCGATATTATGTCGAATTTCTTTTCTAGTTTTAATTATCATGTATCTCATACTTTTTTTTTAAAAAAAGGAGTAAAATAAAAGAAAATTTTTGTTTTCACTATTTGTGAACAAATGCTGAAACATTAATTTCATTTTTTATCATTTTATTTATTGTTTTTACAAGAATCATGCACCAAAAAAATATATCTTCTCAAAAAATTAATACCTATATTATAATTCCAAAATTATTATATTAATTTTAAAGTGAGAATATTACTAAATTTTCTCAGTCATTATTTTCATTTTTATATTACATTTACATGAATGTTTTGTGTTTCAAAGTTTAACCTACTAATGATTTTCAATTATTTCTAAAGACTTTCAACTGCTTTTTTGAAGAGGAGGGGAATTAATAATTAGTTCGCATTGCGTACCGTTATTTGTAAAGTTACGTGAATTGCTTTACATGAAAAGGGCATTTAAAAAATCAATGGTTATGTGTAACTGAAGTATTGGGTAATATATAATACTTAAATTTATTGAGATTCAGTTATCTATCTGTTTGGCGCAGAAATGCACGTGTGTCCTCATTTGGCGAATGCACTGGACTCATGGTTGCGCAACCCTAAGAAGTCAAACAACTCCCTTCTGGGTCTGCTCCCGTTCTTACTCCCTACCCCTCACATGCTTTTGCGTTGTTGATTTGAAAAGGCTTCTCTCTCTCCGTTTCGCCGCAGCAAGTGTTGGTGAACACGTAAGAATTTTGTCGAAGTCTGTTAATCAAAGGTTATTACGAGGTAAGAGTTGTGCAATTTACTTTAGTGTGTTGCTTTTATATTGAAAGTATAAATTGATGCACACGATTAATGATCTTTAATGCAATATATATAACGCGAAGGGAAAATTGTCTTAAAGTTATAACGTGGTTATTATATAATAATACCCCAACATATTTATATACATAGAAAGAGATAATCAGCGAATAATAATTTTCTATGCATAACATTTTGCTTAAAAAGTTACAAGTGAATACCAACTTTTTTTTTCATTAATGAACATCATGTTTATCAATTTGATTTGTTTTAACTTAAAAATTTTAAAAAAATTATTCGTTATGTTTTTTAGTTTTTATTTTTTACTTTTGCATAAAAAAGTACTCCGACTTTTAATTTTTATATTCTTTTCAATTTTTCTAAATGTATTCATTCATTTTTCGTAGTGCAAAGTGTCTGTTATACCATAATGCAAAATAAGTTTTTACTATTCCTCTTGGAAGAAATATATGATTACTGATAAAAATTTTCGATATTAAATGTTAAATTATAAACAGATGTATGATTCCTTTTCATATTACAAATTTTCGTGAAATATTTGGGAAATTTTTCTTTTTCTAATAGGATTCCGAACTTCTTTTACATCAAAGGATTCTTTATATTAACGAAATGATGATCTAATGAAGAAATTTTATACGACACGTGAAAAAAATGCCCTGTTTTAAAACTCCGGTCGCAATCTTAACAAAAATTAAATTTAAAATCGCTTAGAAATATATTCTGAGGTACATATACATATAATAACTTCGATGCATATTGACTTAAAATTCAAATCCTATTTATAATTTCTAAATCACATAATTTCAAATACCATATTTCGAAACACCTCTCAACTCATTTAACATTAAAAAATTAAAACTTATATTTTGACAAATTTAATATTCTCATTAAAAAAAGGATTAGGCAATCAATTATTGATAGGTTTGTTTGTGAACCTTTGTAAACTAATATCATAATAGCTTTCACGTGCCTTAGAAAGTGGTTTCAACTTTTTAGTAACCAATCATGTAATTTCTGTAAATAATTAATATATATAATTAATTCCCTTCTCATCTGAAGATAAACTTACATAAGTAAGTGATCTTTCATTAAGAAGTTTTCAGCGCCATGACTATAACATAAAAAAAGAATCTCATCTTCACATCGATACTTCATAATGAATTTCTCTAAAGTTATTTTGGTTCGTTAATTTTTTGTTACTGAAACAGATTAATTTTTTTAAAGAGTTTTTTATACTATTTAACTAGGAATAAAATAGTTTTATCAAGTTCATTTATAGAATGTTCTCTGACTGTATAGTCAGAAATTGGCGATTTAAAAATACTTTCGTCATATGATGCAATAGGAATTAGTTTGGATACTGTTGTACGAGGCTGCTTTTGCATCATTTTTAATTTCAAAAGAATTCATTTCCTAGTGCAGGAATAATTTATTCTCTTGATCTGTGTGCTAAATGTTTCCCAATTCTATTTCACGAATTTTTTATTCTGCTTTTCTGAGGTAATATGGAGTAGGTGGCAGAATTCATTAGAAAACTAACAAACTTTTTAAAACGTAGCTATTCTTAACTATAAAATGCAAAATTTTAAAAAAAAGTGAAAGTCATTTCTACTTTAAGTCAGGGTCACAACCAGGGGTGAACAACCCGTGAGATTCATAATAACGTTCAACATTTTCCAATGACGAAAGAATTACAAATTCAAAGTTGCCTCAATGACAAACAATGCAACATTGCATTAAAGCACATTTTTGGAACACTGATTTCACAAAAGAAAACTTTTCATATTTGAGAGATCTAGTACAAAAAGCTGTGAGTTTTTTTGGATAAACTTAAACCAATACGAATCACTTTTTTTCGAAAATGAAATTTATCAAACATAAGTTGCACTGACATTTAACGAACGAAAACAAAACCTGCAACAATAATTACGATGCCCAAATACAAGCATTGAGACCGAGTTGTATAAGTTAAGTGTAATAATCGAGAAACAAATATCTCACTAATTAAATAAACATTATTTGTTCATTGTGTTATTTTTATTATATTATCATGTTTGTATAGAAAAAAATAAGGAAAATAAAAATTAAAATTCATTCCGTTTTAAATTTTCACTCCAATAAATGTTTGTAATGTGGGTCCAAATCTCATATAAAGATATATATATATATATATATATATATATATATACAGGGTGTTTCATAAATGATGGGAGTAACTTTAAGGGGTGATAGTACACATCAAGACGAGTAATAGTAAATAGGAAACCAAGTGTGCCAAACGTCTTCCGAAGGAGAAAGGCGCCATCAAAGTTTAGGGTCCTAAATTTCAAATGATGATAAAAAACGGAAAAATGGATCGATTCATTTGCGGTTTTCACTAAAATCATTCTTTAAATTAGTATTTTCTTTAAAAAAAAGTTTTAAAGACAAAGTTAAAAAAATGCTGTTAGAGGGCGCTCTAGACTTTGGAGTACCGAACAACTACCTTTTACCAGTATTTTTTTTATTTTGTTAAATATTTTCAAAAGCTTAGATTTTAACTTGAATTTTGAGAGCAAAATTGAAACCATCGGGAGTGGTTAAGTGGCGCAAATGTAATCGCGTTCAGTGGGAGGGAGGGGGGGATTGAAATGCTCGTATGTAATGATCAAAATAAAAAACGATAAAGCAAACTTTAAGAGGCGATAGTACAACATAAAAACAATCAACTTTGATTAGAAAAAGCACGATTTGAATTCAAACGCAAACCTGTTAGAGCATCTTCAAATTTTATCCATGCAAGCGTTATAGCTGCAAGTTTCTGGAAGAATATGAAATTTTGTGATATGGGGAAGAAGAAGAGCGCATATGCAAATTTGTTATTAAGATAAAAGCCACTGACCCGAGTGTGCAAGTGTAAATCACGGTACAAACGTAACGAAAGATGTTGCCCTTCACTAATGAAGAAAAGGCTGATATGCACTTCATCTACGGAACTGCAAATGGGAAAAGTGCAGAGGCGCGACGATTGTAAGGAAAAAAGTTTCCCAACAGACGGTTGCCCAATGATAAAACATTTGCGCGGTTGCACAGAGAGTTGTGTGAGACAGGATCCTTTTTTGGTGCACGCTCAAATGCAGGCCGTGCGAAGTCTTAACAGAACGGTAGCTGTGGAAGAAAAAATTCTGGATATGGTGGCTGATCATCCAAATACAAGCACACGAGCAGTGGCTAGTCAAATTGAAGTATCACCCTCCACAACATGGCGAGTACTAAAGGATGAAAGTATGCATCCTTTTCATGTCCAACGAGTCCAGGAACTGACTCAAATGGATTTTCCTCGCTGGTATCTGCAGAAGAACACCCTAAATCCCGATTTTTGTGCAACTGTGCTTTTTACAGATGAATGTACATTTACACGTGACGGTACATTTAACACCCACAATTCCCACCAATGGGCAGATGTAAATCCACATGCGTCTTCTACACATGCATATCATTGAAGATTTTCCATAAATGTTTGGGCAGGAATAATTGGTGACCATCTACTTGGACCTTATCTTCTGCCAGAACGCCTGGATGGGAAAAAATATCTTACCTTTCTGCAACAGGTGCTGCCGGAAATGATGACAGATGTTCCCCCTCGTATCCGGCGAGTAATGTGGTTCCAGCAGGATGGAGCACCAGCTCATTTTGCGCAAGAGGTGCGAAATTATCTAAACGCAACCTTTCCAAATCAATGGATTGGGCGAGGTGGTCCTGTCCCTTGGCCAGCGCGATCGCCCGATATTTCATGCCTGGATTTCTTTTTGTGGGGACACCTGAAGAGTCTTATGTATGAGACTCCTATCGAATCTTTAGAAGAACTCGTCGCCAGACTTTCGGCAGCTGCAGGAGAGGTGTGCGATACTCCTGACGTGTTTCAGAGGGTTCGTGAATCCCTTCTTCGCCGTTGTACCGCATACATCGCCTCTAATGGTCAGTGTTTCGAACAGCTATTGTAATCATTTCTAATTAAACTTTTTTTATAACGTAAATGTTCTTTGTTTCCTTTTTTGTCTCTTAAAACGAAATCTGTTTCAGCGCCCTCTATCACCTTCGGGTTAAAATTACGAGTATGACTTCTTTGATGAATGTTGCTTGTTTTGGTGTTGTACTATCGCCTCTTAAAGTTTGCTTTATCGTTTTTTATTTTGATCATTACATACGAGTATTTCAATTCCCCCCCCCCCCGAACGCGATTACATTTGCGCCACTTAACCACTCCCGATGGTTTCAATTTTGCTCTCAAAATTCAAGTTAAAATCTAAGCTTTTGAAAATATTTAACAAAATAAAAAAAATACTGGTAAAAGGTAGTTGTTCGGTACTCCAAAGTCTAGAGTCTTTAAAACTTTTTTTTAAGAAAATACTAATTTAAAGAATGATTTTAGTGAAAACCGCAAATGAATCGATCCATTTTTCCGTTTTTTATCATCATTTGAAATTTAGGACCCTAAACTTTGATGGCGCCTTTCTCCTTCGGAAGACGTTTGGGACACTTGGTTTCCTATTTACTATTACTCGTCTTGATGTGTACTATCACCCCTTAAAGGTACTCCCATCATTTATGAAATACCCTGTATATATATATATTACATGCAGCACTCGTGACTATAATGTTTTTCGGAAGTAGCTCCTAAGGTCAATGGATTAAATTCATGTGGCGTCACGATCACGTGAAAACTGTGTCACGTGATTACGCTGTGGTTTGTTTACTTCTGTCCCTAGGACTATTTTGCTATCGCAGTTTCACATTGTACTTTTAAAAATGTCTCATTTTGCTAAAATAGATGTTCAATCAATAAATGAAAATATGACAGAGGAAAAAAAATCACATTTTTTCATATACCAGCGCAAAATATGAGTGTTTTGAAAGCATGTTCAAACGTGAGGAATACAAACCATCTCCTCCCTGTTTATTATGTATGCAATTACTTTGAAGAATATTTTCAATACCGACGCCAGCTTAAACCAAGCTTTATTCTCACTATTTTTGTCTTCACAAAAGAAACCTGTTCAAAAAGGATTTTGGACAGATGTAGACTTTCACAAACATGTAAATACTTCAAAGCAAATTTTTGTTTATTTTAAAAAAAATTATATTTAGATCATACATAAGACAGTAAAATATGTTAGTTAACTTAAGCAAATTTTTGTTTATTTTAAATGAAGTTATACTGAGAACATATGATGTTTAGTTAACTTAAGTTTTACTTATTTTACGCATCTTCAGAGTAGTAACAGAGATACTTAAGTATTTAATTATCTAAAATTAGAACACAAGAATCTGATATGTAACCGTACATGTCATATCAAAAACAAGTATTTTTTATAACTTATTTTACTTTATAATTTTACAATATTACTGGGAAAAAGAAAAAAATCATTTTTGAGAAGCATTCACTACAAAAATGGAAAAATATCTTAATTTACTACAGCTTCATAAATATTTACACTAAATGATGTGTGTGTTGTGTGAATCAAATACCACTTTTAAACATTAGAAATCAAAATAATCATTTACCATTTGTAAAATTACACGAAAAAAATTGTGCAGCATTTTGAAAATCTTTTTTCGCTGCACTATTTCAGGCAAAAGATATAATTTATCAAGAATTGAATTACAAATATGGTAAAAAATTAAGGCATAAAGTTTTAAAACTAAAATATTTATAATGGAATAAATTTGCGTCTATATATTGGAAACAAAAGTCTTGCTCACAACTACATGATCAAAATAAAATAGTCATTTTTGAATCCATAGTTCTTTTACAAAAAAATAAAAATTGTAATATATTTGTGTGGTATTGATTAACACATTTGTTTTTCAGAGTTTGACTGTGGTATAAACCTATCACAGAGAGAGAAAGAGAGATGTGCAATTTTTTTTACTATTTATAATAAATATGCAATTATATTGGTGTTTGCACAATATGTAGAAAATTTATCATTATAAATTAGATTTATTTTATATCATTATATTTATGTTTACATAAATATAAAAGTCTATAAGACTCATGTATATTGACATTATCCTGCTTGTAAGTCCTGAATAAATTTGTTGCATGAGTTACTCACCAATATTGACCCAAGAAAAGTATTTGGATTAATTTTATATTTATCGTGAAGAGAAATACAGAAAATCTTTTTCAAAATAATTGTTAAAGCATTAATTGGCCAAAATCACTGTTATTTTAGAGATAAGATTGTCCCGGTAAAAAACAATGCTATAATTAGTTAATTAACTTTCTTGTAAGTAGTTTGTAGTTAGTTAATTAACTTTCTTGTGATTTTGTTTAGAATATAACTCAATTTATTCATAATAAATTTTGGTAACTTGTTGATGAAATAATGATTTTAATCTTTATTAATATATTTTCAAACGTTAAATTTCAGAGAGAATTCTGTATCTTTTTTTTTCTGATGTTGTTTTATCTTCCATTTTTTTTAACATATAAATATAATTATATGTAAAGTGGTACTTTTCATTCATATTAGTGATAACATAGAGAAAGTTTTAAGTTTGCAAGAAATGGAACTGGAGTGTTTAACGTTAAACATAAATACCTGGTCAAGAGATATGACTAGTAGAAATTGTGAATGGAAATTTTATGTAACTATTCATTTATATATCAGCAAATTTCCTTGATCTAGAATTAAAAGTTGAAAATAATATGCTAAAAAGTAATATTTTTGATAAAAGAGACTCTTTTGATTTTAATGTTATAAAAATGCCATATTGGAATAGTACCCTTCACATTTCAATTTTTAGAAATATCATTCTAAACTATATAAAAAGAAATAAAGATTTAGTATCTGAAGAAGTATTGAGAATTAATAATTATAAAAAATTCTTTCAAAGTTGCCTAGACTATAACTATCCAGCTAATTTTATTCATAAATATATGTCATCAAAGTTGTAGCTATTTAATTATTTTTATTTTAAGTATTCATTTCTATTTATTTTATAGTATATAATTTTACTGTTATATTTCTTAATATATTTAGTCTATAGTATATAATATTCTTAATATATGCTTATATTAAGTTTAGTTACTAAAAATATACATAGATGGCGCCTTTATTCTTAGTATTGCTGTGTTTTTTTGAAGCAGTGAGTCAGTACATTTGTTGAATCTGTATACATCGGGTAAGATTAGAGTTTCTTTGCTCATTTACATTATTGTTAATTATGGTTATATTCATTATTAACCTCTCTTGCAAATATTTTTGTTTATACATATTTATATTTGTCTATTTCTTCCGGATGCCTATGGTAATTTAATATTGCAATTTCTCTATTCTATTGCTGTTATATTCACCCACGTGGGTTTTAGGTTTTTGCCTTAGTTTATACTGGAAGCTATTATGTAGAAACAATTTCTGCTGCAGGAGAAGGTTGAGATCTCACAAACAATGTTTAATCCTGTTTCACTGTCCTAAACCAGTGACAGCTCGAGAAATCATAATAGGTTTCCCCTCTAGATACATTTCTTTTTGGTTTGTCATGGTTCCATTTTCTTGGTTCTTCGGGTCTGATCTTAGGATGCTTGGGATTTATTAGTCTTCTTTTGAATTATTTACTGCTATATATATATATATATATATATATATATATATATATATATATATATTGTGTTGAATTTTTTCTATCTTATTTGCAATCCTTGTGTTGTAAAAATAAAATGCATTTTCAATATCATGGATAAATAACTAAATATCATGGATAAATATAATGGATATTGTTTATCAATATGAGATAAACAATAGCTTAAAGAAGTAAATTTTTAAATTTTTTCTTACAAGTTTAAGTTATATTTTGGAGCATTTACGGTTTATAGATATAAACCATACTATTATTTTTTATAAGTTATATGTAATTCAATAAGAAGAAAAATACATTTAATACTAAAGATATTTAAATTGAATTTCTGATAATTATTGCACCTTTTCTGATGAAACATTCCCTTAATATTGTACAATAATTTTTAAAAAGTAAATCAACATGTTAAAAGCACTTTATACAAAGACAATTAAAAAAGAGTATTCAATTTGTCATAAAAAATTGTAATGCAAACTCTTTTAATATAGTTCATACTAGCATTAATAACATTAATTTGTGATCCAAGTGTCGCATAGCCATGCATTATATTTAGTATCCCAGGTATAAAAGTGCAATTTCCAATAGAAAACTATTCAGCTCTACAAAACATTGTACTAATGAGTAAAATTACAAACACATGTTTATTTAGTGCATGGTTATTTTTCAGAAAAGTTACAATTTTTTTGCAATTTCTTTTTGGTTACTTAATATAACAAGGGTATTTAAGCATTCTGTACACATGCATGACTGAAGGTAACTCTTTATTAATTTTAATGTGCTTATAGAGCACTTGGTATAGTGACTGCAACAGAGAAAAGTATTAAAACAGTTAATACATGTAAAAATAACCCATTATAATCATTTGGTTAATTATTAGCCCTGATCATGTACTTTATATGTAATTCAATAACTCATAATAATGGATAATCACATTACAGTGAATATATCCTGAAAATTATATATTAACATGAATCATTGCTTTAACTAAAAAAGGAAATAGTATTTTCTTTTATTACTTTATACAACCATTTCTAAAAAAAATTCCAAACTATTTTAAAGAATAATTACTAATTAAATCAGACAGTCAAAGATGGAGAATGTTATTTTATTAGAAACATTTCAAATATCTTTAAATGCTCCATAATATTGTAAAACACATACATATATTTAAAGTATTTATATGCAATACATTGTAAAAATAAAATTCAGTTTCATCCAGTAACTGTTCCACAGGAAAATAAAATATTCATTCGAATTTTAAGTGTAGGTAGGCAAACTTGATGTAAATATAGTGTTAAAAAATTCATTAACATCACAGGATAAATACCATATCAACTCTAATTCCTTTCACAAATTATCATCAAATTGTTTTACTGCAGAATAAATATTTTCTCTTGACTTTGAATTATGAATTAAAATTATAAACAGACATTTTTTTATATTATATACACTTAACTGACTCTATTTGATAATAATATTGAGTTCTTTTTAAGGAAACGATACAATTGTTATTCGATAGTCAAGCAGATTCAAGTTTTTTAAAAGAAGTTGTATTGATCCTATATACTGCAAGGCATTCTTGGGTAAAAATATATAATTAATAACTACTAAATTAACTAAGAATTAAAATAACTATTAGCTGTGTACCAGGAGCTCGGATCCATTCTAGCTAACACTATTTGAAGCAGACGAATACCTAATTAGATAAATAAATTAGAATAAAACAAAAATTTATCAAAGAGTTGTTGAGAGTTTTTCCTAACAAATAATATACACTAGAATAATGCATAAAATACAATGATATCATATATTTTAATTAGATTAAATTAAAGGACAAGAATGACAACAACTTACGTATAGGTTTTAACACGCGAAGAAACAACGCGTGCAAATGTTGCCACGTTTGTCACGTGATTCCCCGCTTGGCGTCTCTCAGTCGCGAATTTCCTCCATTGGTATGGCACCTCTGGTCACAAGGAACATTTTTCCAACCATGGAATGACCGGTATCAGTTATCCAAGTGAGGACCAGGTAATAAAAAAAGATGGAGAGACAGCAAGGGGGGTGTTTTGTTTTAAACTCATTATTTTAAAGCAAACGGTTTGATCTCTATAACCAGCAGACCCCTTTTCGTTAAAATTGACCTGCTAAAATAGGCAATACATTATTTTATATTTTTGTCGTTTGAAATAATGACGGGGAAATATGTCTTTAGTTTTGAATTACTTTGTATTTTTAGTACTAAAAATAACATACGCATAATGTTTTTTCTGGAGGTGTAATTAAGGAACATTTTTACTTATGTGACACTGAAAAAACTCTCAAACATAAGATGAAAATAAACCAATAAATATAAATAATTGTTTATCAGTAGCGCACACACAAAAAAAAATTTGAAGGGGGTTTGATCCATGATCGAAAGCCTCCCACCTCGTATGATACCTCAAGACTACACCAATTGATTCTTCTGATTTTGAGAACAAAAAACAAAAACATTATATGTTCTATGTGTTATTATTAGCATGTTTGCGTACATGAAAAATTAGGAAAACAGTAATAATTATTCATTCTATTTTAAATTTTCACTCCAATAGAAATGTATGTAATGGGTACTATTCTAATATAAATACATAAATATATCTAATATATATCTATCTATCTAATATATATATATCTTCTTATTAGATTTGGATCCATTACATACATTTCTATTTGAATGAAAGTTTAAAACAGATTGGAATTATTGATATCAATGATATAATTAGGGTAATTTTATATAATCATAGTAATTATAACCTTAATATTAATTTACAAAAAATTAGAACTCTAATAGATTTAGTCTTAAAAGAAAACTATGTTAATTTTAATGGTTCTCTGTAAAAACCAACCAAAAGTTTGCCTCAAAGTGGCCCTTCTAGAAATAGTTTGGCGAATTTATATTTACACTTTTACGAAAATAACTTTATTATTAATAATTATTATTACATATTTAGATATATAGATGGCGTAATTATTTTTGGTAAAAATAATAATTTTAACCTCCAATATTACTTTTTATCCTAATTATTTAAAGCTAATTATAATTAATAGTAATCCAGTTAAAACTAATTACTTGGATGTATCATTGTATATAAAGGACTATAAATTACATAGCAATATTTATGATAAAAGAGATGATTTTAATATTAACATTCTTAAAATGCCTTGCTGATATTCGAATTTATCTATATTTATATATAGAAATATTTTTTTCAATTATATTTATCGTAATAACGTATTAGTGATAAATTTAATATATATTTAAATTTTAATAACATTAAACATTGCATGGAACATGGACACCCTGCTAACTTTATAAAATGTTATACACCTAATATTTAAATATAAGACATATGTTATTAGTTGTACAGTTAATCGATAGATGGTGCTTCAAGCTAAGTAAATTAATAATATTACATTTTATTTTAATTTAATTGTGTATGTATGGGTGGTACTTTTATTTTCTATAAATTTTAAAACAAAATTTAGAGTTTTTAAATGTGTATATGTATAGTCTTAATGTTATTTTATAAAAACTTAATAATTTTATGCGTTACTATTATTGGCCTTTCTATTGTCCGGGAAAAAAGGTTTTGCTGTATTCACGTGGTAAGTCTCAATCTAATTGATTTAGCTTTGATTTTAAATATTCTAGTAATTATTATAGGCTATAATATTATCGTTTTACATTAATAGATTACTGTTTTATTTTTAATAATAGTTAAACTTCTCTAAAATTTCTTTCATTCCCTATGACCCAGAGTATTGGCAAATTCAAGTGAAGGTTGGCTGTTTGAAAAACTTAGTTTAAACATGCAATGTTAAGGCCAGGGGTTTGCTCTCGCACTACTGTGGCTAACACTTTATTCTACCATCACTACAGTTATCTTAGGTTTTTGTAACTATTTTGTGTACATTTTGTAATATATATATAATTATGCAAAAAAATAGTTATATACCTAAGATAACTATAGTCATGATAGAATAGATTTAACCACAGAAATACTAGAGCAAATCCCTGGCCTTAGGAACCAGGATTGCAGGTTTAAACAATGTTTTTCGGATATATATATATCTGCCGGAAGTTCTGTAGCCTAGTGGTCAAAGTCATGGATTCGAAGCTGGCGTGCTATGAGTTCGAGCCTAGTACCACTGAAAACTTGTCATGTAGAGGCGGCCGATACACGTTAAAACAGTCAAAATTCAAACGTCCTCACGTTGGTGTGGTGTGAAAGTTAGAAGAGGGATGTTCGGTGTTATCCTCCTCACTTGGCCATGGTTCAAAATTATGAGGTCCGTCACCAACAGCACTCATGCTCCTTTATTGTACGACGTTACTAGAACTTTTACTCTGGGCCATATAATTTGAAGCTTGCCCTTAAATTTTAGATCAAAGAACCAATTAATTTTTAATACGTTCATTTTGCCTGAGTGTTTAGTTTCTTGCTTCCGTTTCATTTTAAAGCGTTTTTTCATTCTTAAATTTAATAAATTAAAAAAAATTCAACACATTTATTTCAGTGCGAAGTGGTTATTTTCAATGTTCACTATTAAAAGATTTCTGTTTGCTTGTGATTTGAGCTTTTTAAAAAGTCATAGTTACTTAAAATTGATTTCAAGACCAATATTTTTTTACACATGCATCATATCACTTGGTAGCTTTTTACTTTATTTTTTTTTTCTTATTGAGAAATGCCATGGCCAAAATGTTTTCGAGTTGCTCTGAGTTACAACATTTGAAAGAGATGGAATACTACTGAAAATGATGTATCTAAAAACCAGACTTCAGATGATACTTCTCAATGAAACTTCTGAATGCAAATATTATAAATTAAACTGTTTCCATGATACACCAAACCACATTATACTAAATATTATTTTTAAGTCACACAACAAAAAATCAAGCATGCTAAGCCACGCCAATTTAAAAGAAAAAAATTAGATGTTCCGCAAAAGCTGATAATTTCTAACTTTATTTCGTATGTGTTTTGTGTTTCAAAACTTTTGTGAAAACAATATGTTTAGATATTGAGCTAAATATAATCTTGTAGTCGTAAAAAATGCCATTAGAATTTTGCTAAAACATATTTTGAACTGCAAAAAGTATTTTCAATCATTTTTAAATAAAGTAGTGTTTTAATGTATTATAAAGTTGAAAAAGAGCAACATATTGAAAAGTCAGAGCCAAACATGCATTATTAGATTTTGTTTTATACCTTTACAAACTATAAATTCGTTTTTCTCACGCTTTTAATTTTGAAATATGTGCAGTAAGGGAGGTTGAAAGAAGGTTTTCTAAGCTAAAAATTATCTTATAGAACTTCCATTAGAATAAAATTGGTTGCCGGACGTACGAACACAGTTAATAGAAAACAGAATTTGAAAAACTAAAATTTTTTTCTGCAATTTATAATATTATAAAAGCGCTTGCTGAAAAAGAGTCGAGAAAATACCCCTTTTTAAAAAACTAGGTTGATCAATAAGTAATAAGGTATTTTAGTACGAATAAAAACATATAATTATTTTGACACTTTGAAATAAGTTTAATTTCTTCGATCATATTTATTTTCCGAAAAAGGGACTTCTAAAGACTTAAGATACAAGGCCCACACGAGCCTAGCTACGCCAGTGGACGAGAGCAAAAAATTCCATCCGCTTAATGCAAAAAGGAATCGAATTACTGATGAAACCACTGTTTGAACCCTTTGCCCAAAAATAAAAGGGTCTGTTGTAAATGTGAGTCGTTTGCAAGTCATTCAACGCATTCCATTCCTCCCGGAAAGAGAAAAAAAGGAAAATGGAGGAACAGATTTTTTTCTATCGTTATCACTTTCAGTTCCGTAAAAGGAAAAGTACTTGCGACGCTGGAACATCCAACTCTATTCCATGATTCCGTATCTGCTTTTCGTATAAAATATTAAGAATAATTTGGAATAAATAATAAGAGTATAGCCAACAAAATAACATAGAAACTTTTTATCGAACTAGTTTTTATGCATCAAAAATAAATCAGGAAAATCCAAGGATTATGTAAATCAGTGCAAAGAAATAAATATATAAATGAAATCGGACTGTATTTTCTTGTCATTTACGATTGTAAAGAATTGTTCACAGAAAGCTGTAACTTCATTATTATTCACTTATAGTGGAATTTAACATTTTGATCAGCTAGTAAATTTAGGCGTTCTATGTTAATTTCTGAAACATCAAGATTTAAATTACCGCCCTGAAGAGCTTTTTATTGATGTAAAATAACTCAAAACTCCAATTCCTCATGTTGTGCAGGAGTAGCTTTTGGTGCAAATAACATTCCTGAAATATCAAGATGAAACTTTTCTTTAAGAAAATGCAGCACATCATTTTCATTGTGTGATCATTATATGAAATTTTTTACAGTACAAAATCTAAAATTGTAGCTCGTTTTTCAACTGATGTTCGTAAATTAAAGTATATTAAATATCAATCTTAATTGTCTATATTTTTATGCGGTATTAACATAATGATATGTATAATCTTTTTATATTAAAACGAAATGCTTCCTCTTTATGGTTTAGCAAATGTAAATACAGATTGATAATTGTTTGCATTTCTTTCTATTTAGGTCTAATTTCAAGAAAAGGATAAGAATTGTCCGCGATCCTTTCATTCATCATGCAACTGCCTAACATTGTACTGTCGTTACGTCAGATGTGTCTCTCTAAATTTGCAATTGCTATGGTCAATGACCCAAACGTAAAAACTTTCACAAATACCCACAGTATTCACTCCTGTATTTGGTCCACAGAGGAAATAGAAGCGTTTTTTGAGGAAAAACCTGCCATATTGCTCAACGACACTCATGTACATGAAATTTTTTCAAAACGTCTTAAACTATCATTCTCTGTTTACAAGTATCAAGGTGATGGTGAATATCACTCCCTCCCCAATAAACAATGGGAAATTCTTGTTAGCCAAAAGATATCTGCTCTTCCATTGCACGATATCTTCAAGAAAGAAATAGCGCCTTTAGTTAAACTCGTTCTCATAGAATCTTACAAGTGGTTGAACGACCACAAGACAATAATTAAGTCTACCACGAACTTGCAGCATCATTTCCATTGGACTCACGATAGTAAAATCAATAGACAGAAGACAGCAAAAGCAATAATTGCTGATGATAACATAGATATTAAAGATCGTTTTATGGTAGCATGTCATTATTGTTTTCAAGAGGATGTGCTTTCAATTTGGGGAATCCTAGACGATGCTCAACACATCTTTTTCGACGATTCCAGTTTCGTTATTGTGCAAAAGTGGGCCATTTGGGCAAGAATTGGGGCGGAGTTAGACTGGGAAGAAATGGCTCGATATAGCAGCGGTGATAGTTTTGGTCTTCGAACATATCTTCCTAAATTAGAACAAGAAAAAAGACTCCAGTACTTGATTCGCTATCCCCTTGGAGTATGGATCGATTATAATGATCTACAATTCTGCCTTTCAATCCTAGACCCGTGTCAACAAAAGGAACTTTTTAAGAAATGCCCTCTCCAAGTACTACAGGTCTTTTTGGACTGGCCGACACAAGAAAAACTTTTAGATGCCGTAGAATTTTTGTGGCCTTATCTATCCGAGCAGAATTTTTGCGATTTCTTTAAAGTAATTCTCTTCCATAAACGTATGTTGGATTGGATTGGATATGATTACGTCACTCTTGTTAAAAAACTCTGGAAAAAAGTGCCAGTTGAATATTGCAAATTTATAGAGAAAGATGAAATATTTAATACTTTAAAGTTTATTCTTGAATATGAAGGATACCGTCTTTCCTCACATGAGTTACGTGTACATTTTAAAGATAATAGTTTTCTAGCATTTCATTCGGGAAGTACTGTGTTTGTTATTTCCAATGATAGTAGTTACAAGGTAACGAGTTTATTGAATTTATGTGGTGTCGGTTTTCTATACCGTAGAATAAATGTGAGGTGTCTTCTAAATATTCAATAAATACTTACATTTCATTTTGTAAATTGTAATTTTAACGATAAGAATTTTGAATTACCATGTTGGTATTAATTAAAATACCAATAAATTTATTATTGAAATAAGATATAATTGTATGTGTGTATATGTGATTTTTTAATCTACCGTTTGAAATTGTCCTTTTTTTAAATATATTACAGCATTTCTTCTGAAACTTTAACCATTTGCAACCAAATTTTTAATCAATTTTTATAGATCCCCTGAAATAGAATAACAATGTATTGAATACAATAATAATGTATTTTGATGCTAAAGCTACAATACGACTTTAATTATAAAACACACAAATGAGCAAGATAAGCATTGAATTTTGTAAATAATTATGTATATTACAAGCCCATGGAAGTCATTCATAATTATGAAACCTTTTTAACATAGTATTGATAAATTAAATTTTAAAGAAATAAATTAAATAAAAAATGTGTGTATTTTTTTTTATTATCTCAATTGTATTTTTTTACACATTTCAGTAAATTATTAATTTTAAAAATAATCTTGAATTTCGGATATGCTTGAGCCCTCACGTAGGTTATCATGCCGATGAAGGGTTTATGGTAGCTGAAATAGGTTATAAATACTTTACATTGAGATTTATTTAAATATCTAAAAAAACTCCGTCAAGCGTTGTTCCGTACTTTGTCGTGCTTTCATTAGGATCATTTGACGTAATTAAAATGAATTTTGATTTTAAAAAATCTACTAAAGGCTTTGATTTGTCTTTTGAAAAATCTACATTAAAATCCCCAATTAAAATATACAGCAAAAATAGATTCTAGATGAGGAATGACCAACCTTTTTGAGAAGCGTGCCACTATCTGATAAAAAAAAAATTACGCGTGCCACTTCCAACTTTTCTACCAAACTCTAATAAATATACAAAAGTGAAAAAATAAGCAACTTGAAACATTTAATTTTAAATGATTATTAAGCACAGTCAGCACTTTCTTATATAATGTGGCTTTTGATTCTGTAGGGTTTTTTTTACTAAATCGTTCATATTTGGATTAGTTCTTGAAGATACTAACAAAATTAGGTGTTTTAAGTGCATATCAGTTAATTATGAGCGATATTTTGATTTAATTACGTTTTTGTAAGAAAGTTTATTGAGAATAGGTGAAGATACCAGATTAAGCTCTATAGCAGTCAAAGTTCAATTTATTTGTAAAAATGCTTCTATGAGAAGAAGCTTCTCAAAGTGTTTTCATTAACGTTTATTTGTTGACATATATGAGTTTGACAGCAGTTACGAATGTACAACAGATACACTTAAATCTCCAACTGAAGTGACAAAAACATATTCTATATTTTGTGGCATGTTTAAGGGAGACTAAAATAGAATTGAACTGATTTTATATGCAAAAGATGCCAATGCCTGTTTTGATTATCAGTTTAAACACACACGCACATAAAACTCATTAATGAAGCACTTTTGGTATTCGTGGTAGTGATGTTTTCTGTCTGTTCTCACAGGGTTCAAAAACTTAATTTTTGTAGTGTACTATTTTGACATAGGTTTTTCTTGTATTGAGCAGCAGAAATAAAAATACCTTATTAGTTTTTGAAGGAAAATAGAAATTGCTAGTTAAATATTTTTTTATATGATTATTTAAAAAATATTTACATTAACTTGAGCACGACAATTGCGACCACTAACGGAACCTCCCTCCCACTAACACTGCTGCCCACACAGAATGCAACACCCAGATGGACCTGATATATCACAGCGAAATTTATTTGGCAGATCACATGTTGTACAAAGATCAAACGATTAAAAGTACAGCCTCTTGTGACGTGTAGATGATGACAAAATCCGTAGTTAGTGTAGCCGACATTGTTGTCTATAACCACTGTCAGCATAGAATCAAAGAGGCTTTGAATGTAATTTGGGGGTACAGCAGTCCATGCGGCTTCCACGTATTGCCAAAGTTGACCTGGTGTAGCAGCGAATGGAGTATCCCATTCCAGTCGTTGTGCAAGCATGGACCATACGTTCTCGATTGGCGATAGATCGGGAGAAAAAGCAGGCCAAGAAATTAGCTCAATCTGATGGGTAAAGAAGAACTATTGAACATTGCGTGCCACGTGTGATTGCACATTATCCTGTTTGTATATAATTAATGGCAAGAGCTGAATGTACGGTAAGACCACGGTCCCTAACACCTCCGAGATGTAGTAATGGCTGTTCATTGTACCGGCAATGCATACTAGAAGGGTGAGGCAGTTAAATCCAATACCACCCCAAATCGTGATACCGGGTGCAGGAATGGTGTGGAGATGCATAACGCAACAGTTCAACAGACTCTCTCCAAGGTATCTCTAAACTCGAATCCGACCATCGTGATGTTGCTGGCAGAAGCGGAATTCTTCAGTAATATCGTTTCATTCCGTTGTCCATCTCAGCCATTCATCACACCATTGGCGGTAAAATCGCCTTTGGTTTCCAGTCAAGGGTAAGCGAAGCAATGGACGAGGACACCGAATGATGCGTAACAGACTGAATCTGTTGTGCTATGGTTCGAGATCCACGAACTGCACGATCCATCACTGTCCGTCATCACAGGCAGTGGTGCAACGAGGTGGGTGTGTTGATCCGTGTTTTCCTCCAGCGTCCAGCGATGACAGATCCGCATCACAGTTGTTTCGTTTCATGGAACGCATTGATCGTTTTCTCCGGAAGATAATCTGCAATCTCTATAGGCTACTATTTTTCCTTGGTTGAATTAAGAAATTTGCTCAAAAGACGCTCAATGTCTTTCACGACGCATAGGTAAATAGTTTATGCGGGAAAAAAATGCTGTACTTTAAACCGCCAATCTATTCTTTCCTTAAATAGCACTTGCGGGTTGCACTATAGTTGTCCGTGAAGTGCGTCTGCGCTATAATGCTAATGAATTGCGTATTTTATCGCCGCCAAAGCATGATATTTATTTCACATGGTTTACATGCTTTCTTATGGAGATTACATTTTTTGTGGCGAGCAGTGTATATAAATGGCTCTTTGATACCTTACTTGTGATTCTTTCAGTTTAAGTTATGACTCCATTTGTTATGACTAACAGTTTGACTCTTCAGTCTCGAAAGTTTTCCAACCTCGGATCTAAAGTTTGAAACCTCAGAAAAACGAAGTAATAACAAAAAAGGTTTATGTGTAGATTTCAGGGCTAGGTACCATTTTGAATTAAGCATTTATATATTTTCGATTCGTAGCAACAAAGATTATTCACTGGTGTCACATCCCGAAATGGAGCCTTGCCTTGATAAGAATTCCATTCTTAGCCTTCCTTTTTTTGGCTAAAATGTTCCAATTTCTCTCCTCAATAGTTTTCAAATATTTTCCCATCCACCTATCTTTTGTTCTACATCTTATTCGGGTGCTAGTAGATTTAGCTAAAATTTATTTTCAGTGGCTCAATTGTGAACCAATCTTATAAAATATCCTGCCCACCTTACCCTCTACATTGCAACAATTTTCTTAATATCTTGAAATAGTTTATAAGTTTCCGAGTGGATTCGTTTTCTCTAAAAATTTGCAAAGAATAATTGACCGTACATAAGGGATGGACAGACTGAAACATGGGACGGTCTACATCTAACTATTTCAATGTGTTGAAGTCCACGCAGTGGCGTAGGTGAGGTGAGCCACAAAAGGTTAACAATACTTACATTTAGGGAATTGCAGTACCGGGATACCGAATACCGGTATTTTGAGCCATTTGTACAATTTTGTTAATACTGGTATTTACAAGTTTAAATACCATTTTCTGGTATTTATTAGGATTTTTTTTAATTTTCTACGTTAAGTTCAGGGATCGTTAACATGAGTATAACACATTACATAATTATAATGATTTCAAAAATGAAAAAGAAAGGAAAAAAAAAGAGCTAACCAATTTAAATTTAATCAAAGTTTTGAGTAAATTTTCTTTAAAAATTTTTATCCACAAATCTATCCTTATTCAGAAGAATTCGGTATAGTTATCGAATATTATGACACTTATGTCGATAGTGAAAAGGAATTGTCTCTTGAACAAAAATTAGAATTTGCGATAACTAAAAAAATTTCAACAAACGAAAATACAATGCAAAATTCAGCCAAATCCATAACTATCCCACGAGAAATCGATTTTTTTGAAGTGGAGGCATTTAGAGGTAAATACTTGGAAAAAGTATATCGCGCATTGCTAAGAGTATCACCAACTAGTGTAGATGCCGAAAGAACGTTTTCGATAGCTGGTAATTTTTGCACAAAATTACCTTCCAGGCTTATTGACAGTTCAGTTGAGGCATTATGTTTTTCCTACCACATTTCAAAAATTTGTAACAATACCACAGACTGAATAGTGATATTTATCCCTTTTTGTGGTCCTTTATATAATTTATAAGTTGCAAATTATTTTTTGAGATATTTACACTCTCTTATAAATCAGGCAAGTTAAGCAAAGAAACACCTTTGTTTTTCTTTTTCTAAAATCCTGTTTTTTTTATTCTAATCCCGGTATTAAGCTCTAAAAAATACCGAATACCTCTATTGAGCTTGTGCTCTGACAGTTCAATCTCTGCAGATATTATATTAATAACAGATGTGCAAATACGAACTTAGCTACATAACAAAAAAGAGAAACACTCTTTTAAAACTGCACTTGAATCAAAACGCAAGGTACAAACACATCATGTGTTTTTACATTTTTTATAAGTTTCCTGAAAAAAATTTTCCTTATCCTTCACAAAAAAAAGTGCTCTTTTTCGAATCTTGCATTGATAGCATACAACTTATTTTTGAAAGTATTGCAATTTTTTAACATGTATATTTTACCATTACAATGAAAACTTTTTATCAAGTATTTTCCAGGGGATGCTGTAAAAAGTTCCATTTTAATGCAGAACTTTAAGAAAAAAAGTTATCATAAATATCCCTTTATAAAAAAATTACTTTTCACTTTTAACTATACACATATCTGTACAGAAAAAATAAGTTTAAGTTTGCTGTTCAGTTAATGTTAATGTTTAAACAACTTATCAATCGTCCGAAAAGTTTCGTTGCACAATATGCAAATGTTATTATTAAGAATTACCACATCATCAAAACAAACTTTCCTTATACATGCAAAAAAAAAAAAAAAATTCATTTCAAAAGTTATGGAACATTTCGTGCAAGAAAATGAGGGTTTGTGTGGCTCTGAAAAGGGTTATTCAATCGAAATTTCTGAAGACAAGTCAGACACGTGAGCACTAAGATAGAAAGCAATGTTAGTCCAATGAATTCAACACGACTTCCAGAAACCCATTCCTCCTGTATTCCAGAACAGAGATTCTTTTAAACCCGTGAGCAGTTCGAGCTGCCATTCACAATTGTGTTAGATTTGAAAACGTAGTCGATTCAACGCTTACGAAACATGCGAAATTTGGGTTGAAGGCTGGCATGGTTGCGATAGTGTAAAGGTACCCAAAAACATTTAGAATGGTTAATTTCTTGCAAACAATTGTTTCACTTTCCGATAACTAAAATATTGCCGGGCCCTACTTTGCTTCAGGGTGACCCTCTGCTTCATTTAGCAAACAAAAGTGAAAGAATTCGTCATCGATTGCGTAGATAAGATACCATATGTTTTATCAGTGGAAGTAAATACAAAGACCTCTAGTAATTGCTTCAGTTGCTTATTGAAGACTTTCTCGAGACAGAAAAGTTTATTGAGAATTTCATTTCACATTTCTACTTAAAAGTAATTGTGATTTAACTGGAGAGTTTGTGTAAAAGTTCATGGCTTGTTTTTCTCTTCGTTCACTCAATAAAATAAAGTGATCTTCAACAAAGTACCAAATTTGAGCAAAATGTTGTTGGATAAGTTCAATTTTGAAGAAAAATATGTTTCAGTGCTGAGGTGTGGATGTTAAAAGTGAGGTACTAGGTTAAGAACCGTCCTCGCTACTCAATTTTATTGAACCAGCCTTCAATAAACTTCGAAGTAATTTCTTGCGATATTATGTCGAAATTCTTTTCCATTTTTTTAGCAACATGTATCTCTTAATTTTTTTTTAAAGAAATGTAATAAAATAAAATAATATTTTTGTGTTATTACTTGTAAACTAATTCTGAAACATAAGTTTATTTTTTTTTATCATTTTATATATTGTTTTCAAAAGTGCATGGGCACCAAAAAAAATCTACTCAAATATTCGAATTCATGATAATTCTAAAGTTCTTATAATAATTTTAACATTCAAATGTTATTACATTTCCTCAATCGTTGTTTTCATGTTTATATTACATTTATATGAATATTTTGTGTTCCAAAGTTTTTACCTACTAATGATTTTCAATCATTTCTAAAGGCGTAGAACTGCCTCTTCGTTTAAAAAGCGGGGGTAGGGTAAGTAAAAATGAATTCCTTCTATTTGACATAGAAATGAATCTGTGTGTTCATTTGGCGAAAACTCCCTGTTGCAACCCAAAGAAATCAAACAAGCCACTCTGGGTTTCCCTCTCTCTTTCCCCTCAAATGCTTCTGTGTTAATTAGGAGAAAATAGTTCCAGTTCTTGTAGAGTCGCTGAACTACGAGTGAATTTCATTAAACCTGTGCATCAAAGGTTATTAGAAGGTAAGTGATGTGCAATTTTCGTTCGTGTGTTGCTTTTATATTGCAAATATAAATGGATATACATGATTAATGTAATATGTATATAATTCCAAGAGAAAATGGCCTTTAAACAAAACGCGATTGTGGTATAATACCATAGAAAGAAATCGTCCGTGAACATTAATTTTCTATGCATTAAATTTTTCCTTAAGGGGGACTTCCAAATGTTCTGAAAACGTAATAACACTTTAGCACAATGAAATCAAATTATTTAAATGTAAAACTTTTGCCGAGAACGTAAATTATACTCCTATAAATCCACCATAAAATGTAGAAATGTCAGAAAATTTTAAAAATTTAAGAAAAAAACATATGTACTTGCATCCAGAATTTTCTGCCACCATTCGGCAAGCTTTAACAAAATATATGCAGATGCCGCCATGTGAATGCAATCTACGAGCAAAGGTTTAAAATCTCACCTGAGTAAAAAATTATGGCATAATATGCCAGATTGCACATTGATAATACTTTATTTTACGAAAGAAGAATACATTGCTACACGAATAATGACTTAAATCACTTCAAAAACACTGATTCTGCCTTTTCCCAAGAGGAAAGAGAAGGGGGAGAGAGGTATTGCAAATAAAAAGAATTTAAGTAACCCTACAGATTGGGTAATGAGACCACGTCATTACATACTTATTCTGCCATACTCACCGTAACATCCTGAAAGTAATGTTTGCCTTATAATTCGCATTTCAAAAATTATCCTTATTGTTATAAAGATAGTTACAAAGAAATTTTTCTGTATTTGTGATAAAAATTATTTAAAATATAAAAAATGATCTCCAATATAAGAAAGAATTTTACAACATTAGCTCTTTATAGCATTTCCATAATAAAAAGAAATTAATATATAATGGATTGAAACACTCCATTACATTATTAAAATTTTAGTAACACAAAAAATAAAACAAATTATTTTATTGAACTTTAGAGTAATAAAATTTAAGTTTTTATTAATGCTGATTACTACTGAGCAGCTGATTACTTTTTTCTCCTTTATTTTTCTAATTAATTCATAAAAAAATTTTCTATAGTAATGTACCCGAAAGCATGAAAAAGTTATTTTTACCCTTTCAAGTTAACATTTTTTTTTGTCACTGTATCTGTTATAAATCTACTAAAGTAGCAGAATCCTGTATTTATATCTAAATTATTCAGAGTTAATTGTTATTTAAGTTATTGCTTTATATATACCAAATTGTCAATTTTTTCCTATATTAAATAATATTTTTACTTTGACATACACATATAAATTATGTAAAAATATTACAGATATTAAAATTAAATATTGATAGTCATGAAGGGAAAATACGTATGTGAAAACATGTCAATATAATTTGATTAATATTATGCTTGATTCCATTTGGCTTAGTCTTTTCACTGCAGGTATTTCTCATAAAGTAATAATTTTCTTTATTTGTTTGTCATAAATACTTTGCTATCATTTTCAACCACATTTCACAATGGATTAAATTCATGTGATGTCACGATCACGTGATTACGCTGTCGTTTGTTTACTACTATAGCTACGAAAATTTAGTTCTTTTAGTTTTACATTATAATTTTTAAAATGTCTTATTCAACTCAAATGGTTGATCGATCAGTTGAAGAAAGGATTATTGTAGAGGAAAAAATAAATTTTTAAAATCTGACAAAAAATCTGAGTGTTTTGAACTCGTACTTGTTATTTGTGTTGGTATTTCGTACATAATTTGCTATGTGATACTGTAACTGAGTTGTTGATTTGGATTTAATGGCTTAAATTTTCATTGATAAAATTATTTCTGCTTGATTATGTTTCCTGTTCTCATAGTTACATAATTAAAATTGATTTCAAGGCCAATTTTTTTTTAAAAAACATGTTTTTGTAACTAGAACCTTTTTCACTAATTTTTTCTGTTCAAGATGGTGTTGAAAGTTTTTGTAGATACTCTCAAATGTATGTTCTATAAAAATTACTATGGATTCAGATCTGAGATCTCTAGTGAAATTTTTAAGAAATCTTGTGTTTTTTCAAAGTTACGAGAGAAAAATACACAGCTGGCCACCGTAAATGCAACACCCTGAAGAAAGCCCGCAAATAACATGAAATTTACATGCATTAGCTGAGGTGAGATATGGAAATGATTAGAATTTCAGGGCATACACACATCACGCACGCTTGTGGCGCCCCCTCAAACCGCTATTTAAGGCTTGGAGATTTCGACGATTTAAATCAAGTTCGGCCACTGTGTTTTTCGAATGGTTTTTTCAAAACACAATCAGTTATGTCTCGTAGAAAACAGCGATAAGCTTCTGATCAAGTATGCGAGTTCGACAGAGGAAGGACAGTGGCCTACCGAGATTGTGGATTATTTTTCAGGGAAATCGGTAGTCATGTTGGACGAAACCAAACAACTGTAATGCAGATATGTCACTGTTGGATGCAGGAGGATACGACGGACCGACGTGGTCGATCGCATCCACCTCAGTGCACCACTTCAAGTGAGGACAGGCAAATTATGCTCATGACAGTGACGGATCGCTGAGTCACATCACGAACCAAAGCACAGCACATTGAGTCTGTAACGCATCATCCAGTGTCTGCGCGTACCATTCGACGCAGTTTACAGCAGAGTGGTCTGTCCGCAAGACGTTCATTGCTTGGTCTACCCTTGACGCAGAACCACAGATGTCTCCGCCGCCAATGGTGCGATGAAAGAAGGATGTGGGTGTCAGAATGGAATGAAGTTGTCTTTACTGACGAGTCACGCATTTGTCTTGAACACCACGATGGTCGGATTCGAGTCTGGAAACACCGTGGAGAGAGGAGGCTGAACAGCTGCGTTATACACCACCACACTGGACCTGCACCGGGTATTATTGTATGGGGCGGTATTGGATATCACTCTCGCACATTTCTAGTACGCATTGCCGGTACTTTAAACATCCAGCGTTACATCTCCGAGGTGTTGGAGTCAGTTGTCCTTCCTTAACTTCAGGGCTTGGCCACAGTCATATTTCAACAGGATAATGCGCGACCAAACATGGCACGCATTGTGCAAATATTTTTCGTCAATCACCAGCTTGCTTCCTTGGCCGACTCGCTTTCCGGATCTTTCGCGGATAGAAAACATGCGGTCCATGGTTGCTCAACTATTGACCTAGATTACACCCCCAGCTGCCACACCAGATCAAATTTGGCAACGAGTGGAAGCTGCTTGGTCAGCTGTACCCCAAGAACACATCCAAATTCTCTTTGAATCAATGCCGATGCGTGTGGCAGCGGTGATCTCCAACAATGCCGGCTACTCTGGCAACTGATTCTGGCAGGAACCACACTTCACAGAAGTCTATAAATTTAATCATTTGATACTTGGTCAACATGTTATCTACAAAATAAATTTTGTTTTACTATCTCTTGTCTTTCTTGGTGTTGCATTTACGGTGGCCAGCAGTGTAATTATTACAAATCAACAAAGAAACAGATTTTGAAGTCCACATACTAACTTTTGTTCACAATAATCTGTAAAACTTAATTACTTAAAATGAATAAAAAATTTTTAATTTGGACATCATATGAGTTTGAAAAGACTTAAATTCTTTATTTTTTTAAATAGTGAAATCATAGCTAGTAAAACTGATTTTTTGCTTTCAGAATCAACTTAATATAATTTGAATATAAAGCACAAATTGTATTTTTACTGTTACTGTCTCCAAAAATATTTTTGAAAAAGGATACTTTTTAGCTTTAAAAACAAAGTGACTCATGACAATTTAAAAAATAAACACACCTTAATTATTGTAAATTATTTGTTATGTCTGGTTGTACATTTTTTCTTGTCTTAAATTTCTTATTTTTGAATGCTGTCGCTGAAATATATTCATTTAATTTTATGACCTGAAAAGTTTATGGAATGTCCAACAGAATAATCTTGTGATTCTCTGTCGTGTTAAATTTTGTGTTTTTATATAAATAATGTTATTCATCATTGAAATTGTACAGAAATATTTCTTTGGTTTACGTGATAAATTTTGGATTTAATTGTAAATAGAAATTTAATGCGACAATTCATTTATATATATATTGTATTGTATTGTATTTTTTCCATCTAATTTGCAATTCATGTTTTGTAAATATAAAATTCATTTTCTCCATTGGATAATTATTTATTATTAATCAAAAACTTTCATATCAACTCACTTTAATATGAGAGTAACAATGGCTTAAAGTAAACTTTTTTACAAGTTTAAATTGTATTTTGGAACCCCATCTATTGTTTATACATAAAAATCATACTATTATTTTTATAAATTATATGTAATTCAATAAGAAATATATATTTAAAATTGTGGGTAATTATATTTAATTTCTGAAAATTATTCCACCTTTTCTGATGATACATTCTCTTAATATTCTACAATATAAAAGAAGTAGATCAACATGTTATAGGCACTTTATATAAAAAAAAGGATTTATTAAAAGTTGTAATGTAAATTTTTAATATAGTACATATTCGCATTAATAATAACCTGTGATCCAAGTGTCGCATACCCATGCACATGTTTATTTATTGCGTGATGTTATTTTTTTAAAAGTCTTAATTTTTTGTTTGATGCTTAATATAGCAATTGCATTTAAGGGTTTTTTTTTTCATATGCATGATTAAAGTAACTTTTTAATATGCTGAAAGAGCTCTCAACACTTGCTACAGTAACTTCAACTTAAGAAAAAAGTATTAAAACAATTAATACATGTTGAAAATTTTTTGCCAAAGTTAATTTACAGATTAATTTAAATTCAATTAATTTATCTAAAGAACATAATTTAAATAAGTAAATTATAGGAATGAAAATTTTAAATAAGTGAAAATTAACAGTTTTATTTATATAAGAACACATCATAAAGTACTTGATTTAAAAATACTATGGCCTATAAGAAAAATTAGTAGCAATTTGGGAGAATCTTAATGTAAACACAACATTACTCCATATTGAATTTAAGTTTTAAATGAAAAATTTACAATTCCTTATCAAAATCGTTTGGCATTTCTTGCCTATACTTTTAATGTGTTGGAATCAAATTAGGATTTACTCATAAATAGCAACAACTATATAATGATTAAAGCTTAATAATGTCTATTTATATTAAAATAGAAAACAATGCAAATGCTATTCAATGTTACTCTAAAAAATAAGAATCAAATTATAAACTTATCATTGATAATATAGCTATTCAAAAAATACAAATTTGTCCATTCACATTTCTTTTACAGAAGTTTAAAAAGCTGCTAAATTTGAATAATTGCCATTCCTTTTAATCTTTTAGATTCAACTTATAGTTCAATGATAAATAACAATATTAATGTTATTAAAAACCTATTTTGTATTTTAAAATAATGAGTCAAACTAAAGCATAAATGAGTAAATAGCAATGCATTCATAATAGTTTCAGAAAGTATCTGAGTTAGAACACAAAATAATTTATAACTTACCTCAGAAAATGTTCTGATCTCAAAAAATTTTTAAATTTTTGAATTGTTTCAAAAATGCTCTACTGTGGGTTTCGCTGAATCATATTGGTAGATTGATTTGACACGCAACAACTACATGGTTGCCGACCCATGGTCCATTGACATGAAACAACTTTTCAACAGCTAGTTGCCCAAAATTCGAGTTGATGCTCCAAGAAAAAAAGTGTTTTCTTTTCTTAACTGAAATTACTTACTAGAAGTTAACAAGTGATATATAAAAAATGCTAAAATGACTACTTAAAAGGAACCCAGGGACTATTAGTTGCTCAATAGCTATGATGTGATGTTTGCGGAAAATAAAAGTAAACTCATTTAAATTGTTAAAGAAGGCCTCAGTACCATAAAACAGTGGTCCCTAACATTTGGTCCGTGTATCAAAGGGTTTCAGGCATCTCAAGGAGCATTAAATTTTTTCTATTATATTTACTAAGGTGTATTTTTCTCGTGTTGGTGCGACTTTCCATGGAAATCACTTGATATTTTATGTAAAATCATTTTGTAATTATTTATAGTGCAACTGAATTTTACTCTGAAGGTATGTTTAAATACATTTAAATTAGAAAATCAAACAATTTAAAATATAAATAATCAACGTCCCACTCTCAGCGGGATGTCGTAAAATTATCAAACATTGACCGATCTGGAAGAGAAAATTGTTGGGAAGAACTGCTGTACAGTATTAAGTCATGGATTCTTTTTTTCCCTCAATGTTTCTGCAGATAGGTATTTTTACCATTTTCAGACCTAGTACATTTACCAGGGGCTGGTATCTCTTTTTAGTGTGGCACCATATAGTCGAAACCAATTGTTGCCGGTAATTTTGACACCAAAAACTTGTTCTAGGAATTTAAATTGGCAAGAGCAAAACTATATTCCTGATTCTGGGGATGTGATAGAATTCTGAAAGAGCTTTCAACCAAATACAAAAATGTTACTTGTTATGATATTGAACTGTACACCCACCTACGTGAAACTTGCCAGAAAAAAACAGAAAATTATTTTTTTAAAAAGGTAACGTAGTATAGAACTTCGATTTTTTTCCGAATGCCAATATATTGGCACATGTAATGAGTGAGAAATAGCATGTTTTCTATCAATTTGTAGCTTCTGAAGGAATTTTAATTCAAGTATTGTGAAATCGCAATTTAACAATAATTTTTTATTGCAGTCTCATTATTTTGTCGGAATATATAACATTTGTACTTTTAGAAATATAAGTCATTGATATAATATCCTTATCATGACCTTTTTTCATAAATTGCCTAAATATCTTTAGGCATTCTATACAATGCCTAGGCAAACTATGTAATAAAACTCATATTTCATACTTTGCTAAAAACGTTCGGCATTGTATAGAATGCCTAGGCATTCTACAGAATGCCGGCATTCCATACTTTTCCGGTAACATATTTACGAGTAAGAGCCGAGAATTTTGGGAACTCCTTAAAAGTTTAAGACTTGGTGAACATATCGGCGATCTCAGTAGAGTAGTTTATGAAAACAGATCTTTTTCAAAGGTTTTTTGTTGGTTATGCTAAAGCGGTTTTAAACTTTTAAGTTTGTGGTTGCTTTGAATGCCTGAAATATTTCTTTCGAAGAAAACCAGCTATAAATTACATCTAGCTTCTTTGATTTTAAAGTAGAAATGATAGATCAGGGCGATCAGCGACTGTGGTTGTTAGAGGGGGTGGGGACCCTCTTTGTTCAAATGGAGGGAAGAAGTTCTGACCGTTTGTTTCGAAAAGGAAACGGTCAAGTGACCTTGAAATCAGCTGACGAAGAGGAGAAACTCATAGCAGAGTAGCTGTTGTTTGTAGCAGCACCTCCTAGAGATACAAGATCTGGTGACTCAAATGAGATAAGCTTGTGACGTCACACATAGTAGGGATAGAAAACCCGCTTGAAATCAAGTTAGATTAGTTCACTCGCCTACGCCATCTTGGTGCTTGTCTCTGTGCGTTTTTCTGCTTTTTTTATATTTTTATTGTAGATTTTAAATTTCTTTTTAACGATTCTGAATAACTTCATAAAATACTCTGCACATGAGTTATCCTGAATTGCAATAGCAATTATAAAGGTACTGAAAAAATAAGAATGTTTGGACTCCCAAAATGAAAGATCCCTTCGAAAAAATGGATCCATGCTGTATCAAGAAAAGATTTTGCTCCATCAAAGTATTCAAAGCTAAGTTATTTAACTTTATTCTATTTATGGAAACTGTAAAAATATGTTAATTTTAAAGGTCTACTTATAACTTTAATAGGTTGTTCGATAAGACATTTGAAAATGTACTCATTTCTTTTTCTTCATGTGAGATTCTTAAAATGATAATTACATTAATGTTTCATTTTTATATATCTATAATGAGAAAAGCGTTTTGTTTATAAAGTAAATATTTTGTAGCCCTAAAAAAATTTGTGTTTATAAATGAGCCCAATCAAGTTTTTTTAATGACACAAAAACTGTGTAGTATTTTTGCTATTGCAAACAAACATTTTTGTGTCATTTTCTAAATATCTTTTCACAGAATCAACGAAAGTTCCTTAAGTATTAATATTGTGTTAGCAAAAGAAAGCCCATTATGATACAGAGGTCTATGTAAATATGAACATAAGAAACCATTTATTGATTATTTTGTATATTAATATGATGTGAGATACAAAATGCATAACACATTCACTACAAAAGAAAAGCTATCTGATTTCTGAATTATTAGGATAACTTTAAAAGTAAGAAAAAAATAAAGCCAAAAACAGATAAACATGACTCAGAGTTAACCTCACAACGTTAACTTGATGTACGATTGCTATGACAGCAAATGTCGGAGAAGACACCACATTTAGAGGTAGTGAGTACCAATTTCTAAGCCCTTGACGACAACACTGACAATTTCTTTTCTAGAAAATTGTTTGCATTAACCTTTTACACGCCAATGTTCCAATATTGGAACATCAAATTTGAAATTTTCTGAAAAATTCAAATTTATTCATATTGTTCCATAAAAATTATTTTGCAAACGAAAAATATGGATTAATTTTTTGAAATTAAAGTATTGCTGCTCAAGTAAATAGTCTCTCTGAGAAAAAATTCTAAAATATGCATTTTTTTTCTGCTTTTGATCGGGCAAAATTCAAAATTTCACATAAAATTCAAAATTTAAGAAATATTTTTATTTTTTGGTAAAAGCAATTAAAAATGATCATTTTAACTATAGACTATCGGTTTTGAAATTTCAATGTTCCAAAAATGGAACATTGGCGTGTAAAGGTATACTTTTTCACACAATGCAGTTATTAAGCTTACAGTTCACAGAAGAGTGGGGGGAAAAGGTTTCTGAACGCTAAAAACTTATAGTATGTGTCGGAAGAAAATATTTATGACTTGACTTTCGTTTCGGCTCCCTCTCTCAACTCCCCCCCCCTCTTTCAACCGTTTCTGGACAATCTCAAGTGAATTTCTCAGCTGCAGCAAAACTACCACGTGCGTTTGTTGATAGTTAGATCTAGCGTATGTCTTATTTGAAGAGGAAAGTCACGTAATAAGGTCTTATATTATTTTGTGTTTCGTCAGTTAATGAATATCCATTATGCTGATAAGATGTCGCATTCAAAGCCCTTCCGGACTGTAGAAGAGGCTTTGGAACATTTTTATACACTATCAGATGATGAAGAACCTATTGATACGTGTCAGTTTCCACTAGAAGAAAGTGGGTATTTGACTAACGATGAAGTTATAGATGAAGATATTTTTCAGTCTGTTCTACCAGTAGATGTTTGTAGCAAAATCAAAATTTCTGCAAGCATATAGGATGATGAAATACCCCATGTATATCAGAAAAGCACAACAAAGAAATGCCTCTAGTGCGAAAAAAGATTGCTTCAGAAATGTTTTCCTGGCTATACATAGACAATAAAAATAGTTCTTTTTTAACATTTATAAGCCCCGTGCACCACGCAATGTATAACACGGGGGCATACAACACAGACAGGAGAAAGGATTACAACACAAACAGCCATGCCTTCTCCGGGATTCGAACCCAGTCCCTACGGCACCGCAGTCAGCTTCCCTGACCACTATAACCGAATGGGCGGCTAATAATAAAAATAGTTTAGGTCATAAAAGAACACATTTTTGAAAAAACAATCATATATTTTGTCTTTATTTCTCATTTTAAAGAATTTTGGTAAATCTATATTTTTCTAGTTTTTTTCTTTGCTTTATTATACTATTAGCTTTGAGAATTTTGATATGAAGGTTATTTGTTTATTTCTTTGTCCTACTGATGTTTTCCTTTATAGTTTCTAATAAGTGATTGTAATTTTCTGAAATGTATAAATTCCTGTTTATGAATTATATTTTGAACTTAATCTGTTTGATTTTGGAATTATATTTAAAAGTTTACTTCAGATGTGGCGCCAACATGGGACACTAATCGGGGAACCTCCCCCCCCCCCCCGCCATCGGAGTATAATTAAAAAACTCTGCAGGGAAAAAATTTCTCTTTCACAAGTAAACTTTTAGTTATTTTCCCACATTTTAATTTTTAGGTTTTTAAGGCACATTTTAATTGTTTGTTTGGGGGGGGGATTCAACGGGGTTTCATCATTCACCCCCCCCCTACAACGGGGGGGTGAATGATGAAACCCCGTTGGGAAATGTTTAATGACACCTCTGGTAAGATACTACTTCTTATATATAAAAAGTATATAATAACTGATTTTTGGATTAAAATGTCATTGGTCGTACTCTTAAAAAACATGTGAAAAAACTAAATGGCACCCGCCAATGTTCCATTTTTGGAACATGCTAAAAATCTTTAAAAAAAAAAAAAAATTTCAGATTTTTTTTCTTTTATATGTTTTATGTTTCAATTTTAATTTGATTTTTATCAAAATTTAGTTTATGTTACCTTTCAATCATAGTGCGGCGTTTAAAAGGTTAATATATACTATGTGGTGTCCCGATAAGAATTATTTCATCGTATCAAGTTTGCTTTGATGACAACCATTTGCTGGCAAAATAAACAAATTTTATTGAATCAAAAAGAAAACAAACAAACAAAATTTTGTTCGAATTTTGTATATAAGCTTTGTGGAAAATTTTTTTGCTGTTGTATCAAAATTTTTTCAGTACTTCCAACAAAAGTTCCACTTAAAATTACAAAAAATAAAATAATCAGAGAAATATTTGTTAATTCTCGCAAATCTTTTCTGTCAATGCAAAACAATATATAGATATATTTTTAATTTTAGGTTTGTGAACTACACTTTGCTGATGCTGCAATACGAAGAAACACAGAAGCTTATGACGAAAAAACTGGGGGGAAGATATATGTAGCCTTGCAGCGTTTTAGACTACAAAATTTTGCAGTCCCGACAATCTTCCCAACTTTCCCCAAATATATTTCAAACTCTACAAATAACATCAGAGAATCTTCTGAGCAAAAATTAGAAAACGAGCACTTAACAACGCTCAATCCAAGAAAGCATCATTTCCAAAGAAGAATTCGAAAAAAGTAAATCATTTACGTCGCTTCCAGAATTAGTTGAGTGTTTAAATGCAGAGAAGCTTCAGGACACATGGACTGTTGTTTGTAAAAAAGATCTAGTAATAATTATGATGCTAGACACAACGGTATCTCCTGTTATTAAAGCATCAGTGATTATAAATAAAGAATTAAATTTGTCAATACACATAGGTCAACTTGGTAAGTACAAATTTCCTGTAAAAGTTAATAATGTTATTGTTGTAAATAAAATATTACATGAACTGGTTCTCAGAGTAGAAATGAAAAGCTTCCATGATTTTCCTACAACATTTGGTTTTATTGTTAATCTTTTAGAAAGTATGTTTTCAGATTTAGATGATGATAAAAAAAATGTACTCCATTTCTTAATTGACCAGCTCAAATTTTTAACCTGTAACAAGTTTTCTTTTAGATATTCCTCTGAAATGATGGGGTTTTTTTTGTATATTACAATCCATATTTCTTCATGCCTATAAACTTTTAAGAAATTCGGGATATCTCAATATTCCCCATCCTTGAACTTTGCGCAAACTTTGTTCATCTTTAAAAACTAATCCTCAAACAGAACAATCAATTGAAAACTTTCTAACATACATAAAAAAAAGTAAACATCCTAAAATCTGTTGACAAAACTGTCATACTGATGCGTGACGAAATCTATTTAAAACCATATTTAGATTTTAAAGGGGGTAATATTCTTGGGATGGCATATAACAATGAACAAGCTGCTACTTCAGCTTATGTGTTCATGATTCAAAAAGTCTTCTTTCTTCTCTTAAAGAAGTAGTTCATGTAATGCTGGTGAAAAAAATCGATGGAGAAAAATTGTTTCCCGTTGTTAAAAAAACTATCGTAGAACTTGATGGTATAGGATTCAAAGTTATAGGTGTAGTTTCTGACAATAATTCTATAAATCGAAAAGCAATGTCCAACTTTTCTGTTCCTCCCAAATTGAGCATTGTATATCCACATCCTTCTGATCCTTCCAATCCTTTATTTTTTGTTATTGATTCAGTACACATTTTTAAATGTATTCGTAACAATTGGATTAATCAAACAATGCGGGCCAATGTTTTTATTTTCTAGATTTCGAAGATCATAATAAGTTTTCTTTCCTAGAAGCAAATTTCTCTACACTTAAACGACTATACGACATAGAAAGTAATAATTTAGTAAAGTTTGCTTATGGTTTAACTTTGAAGGCTTTATGTCCTACAAATCTTGAGAAACAAAATGTGAAACTTGTGCTTAAGATATTTAATAACTTTGTTATTCAGGGGCTTCAACTATTAGGAGAGCAACATAAACTAATTAGTTATGAAACAACAACAATTTTTATTTCCTTAATTTGTACATGGTGGAAAATTGTTAATGTTAAAACACCTTTAAATGGACAGCATTTGCTTGATACTTATCAGCAACCGATTACTTTATCTCCAGACAACAAAGCATGTCAATTCTTGAGTAAAATTTTGTCATGGTTAGACTCTTGGAAGGAAAAGGATTGTACTACTGGCACCCTTACTAAAGAAACACATCTTGCATTTACTCATACCACATACGCTTTACCTGGAATTTCAAAATATTGCATTAAAGAATTAAAATTTCAGTTTTTTCTTCTTGGAAAAATTCAAACAGATGCGTTAGAAAGTCATTTTGGGAAATATATTACACTTTCAGGTTCTCAATATTTAATATCAATTCGACAGCTTTATGAATAATCTAAGAATGCAAAAATTTTTACCTCTAACTTTGGTTTCAAATGCTTATGGCCAGCTTAACTTAAAATACATTAATTTAGAAGATTCTTGTAATGAAAATCCTTTAGAGTCATCAGTATCGCATAATTTTAATATTACACTAGCTGAAAAAGATTTTCGTGATGGTCAGTCATATCTACCTGTCTTAACATATTTAGCTGGTGTTTGTGCTAGAGCAGAACTTAAAAAATTAAAATGCGACTCTTGTTCCAAATCACTTGTTCTTAATAAAACTTTTGAACTAAATTCTAACTATGATTTTATACGCAACTTATACAGAGGAAGTTTATTGTGCCCTTCCCCAGATGTCGTTACAGTGGTACTCTATAACTATATAATAGTTCAGAAACTTGTTTCTAAATATTATGAAAATATGTTCCTCAAACAAAATAATCAACGTCAAATTGCCTCAGAAATATTGATTAGCTTTATAAATTCAAATGAATTTTTTTTATATGACGAACCTTGTAACAATGATCATGCTTCTGAGCTAGTTTTAAAGCATATTATCCACACTTCTACAAATGCATTATTACATAACTACTGTAGGGAAATATATTAAAAAAGTTGAAACAAAGAAAAGAAAAATACATACTTTATTAGCTAAATAAATTAGATTATTTTTATGTATGTAATAAGTTACATATATTTTTATGTATGCCTTATTTTTCTCTCTCTATATATATATTTATTCATTTAGGTGTATATCTAAGTTTTTATATATGTATGATTTATTTTAAAAATATTTTTAACTTATTTTACGATATCTTGTTATTTGTCGGAAGTTTATTTTTTGGTTATTTTTAATGTTGCTATTGCAGAGAGGGAATTTTTGTTTATTACTGTGCATGATACCAATAAAGTTTTACAATATATTTAATTTACATTGGTAACAATGCATAATTGAATAATTACTTTTGGCAGAAAAATAAGTGACAAACAGCTAAATAAATTGTGTAATCTATTTTTATGTATGTATTTATTTTCCTGTATATATCTATAATTATATTGGTATAGATTTGTTTCAAAAATATATTTGAAATTTATTTTATAATTCTTTATGTTGTGATTGTATTTGATACCAATAAAGTTACTGTTTTTTAATTTGTCTTTTTTTTTCTGTTTTAAAAACTATTTTTAATTTTATGTCCTTTTTTGTAACTATTCTGAATAAAATGTTGAAAATAAATTTTAAAGTTAAGAAATAAGAACAGTTTTGCAAAAAAATATTTAAATACAAAAGGTCCTTATGATTTTCTGCAATGTTTTTAAGTGTATTTATGTTCATCGTAATGCGTGTTTGTAGTAAATACATCGATAATTACATACTTGCAATTATTATTTAAAAAGGTAAACTAATATTTACTCTTATGTTTTATGGTTATGAAAAGGAATTTAATGATCAATTAATTCTTTTTAAATTCCCTGTATGTATGTTTTGGGTTAAAAAACAAAAAGTATTTAAAAATGCATCTGAAAAGTTCCGTAGGCGATGGACGAAGTCTCCCTACTATTAGTGACGTCACAAATCAGTCACGAGGCCTTCTGTATATCTAGGAAATGATGACTAAGCGGAGAGGAAAGAAACAAAGAAGTCAAAGTAATTTCGAAAAATAACATTAGAAGTGCTGATTTTGTGAAGAGAAGAGAAAATGTTAAACGAGAAAGCCATGATACGCACTCACCGGCCATGCACTCTCATCGTACGCGTCACACCCACACATAAGTTCCGGCGTCAGAAAGAAAGAATGAAATTAACATGGAGATTAAGTTAGATACCCTCGGTAAAAGCCCATGATACCCTCGGTAAAAGATATTAAAGATACCCTCGGTAAAAGCCCGTGCAACGCCGGGCCATACAGCTAGTCTTAATTATTTACTGAATAATTTGTAGATAGCTGGTTCTGAGAGGAATTTTGAAAGTTTCTTCATTAGAGTATTATTTTTACAACTCTTGTTCATAATTATATAGTTTTCTAAATGACTATCTACAAAATTTAGCATAACACATGTAGGGTTATGCTGCGCCCATATGAATAATTAGAACAGGACGAGAAAGGATGCAATGTGAAACCAATGGTCTTTTGGCAGAAAGTGCAAAACGTATGAAATTCATAGATTAATTTTTATCCATAAAAAAAAAAAGAGAAAAACTCTCTCTATCTCTCTCTGAACTATATGCAAAAATTAAACTAATTTATGAGTGGAAAAATTAAAAATGAAGGTTTGTGCTAACAAGCAGAAATGAAATTAATGCAAATGAGAAATAAAGCATTCACAATATAGAAACAAAATAAAAGGTTTAAAATATACAATTTGATAAATATTACACATGTAGGCTTGTGTCTTTCTTAATTTCACATTTATAAAAACAACAGTTCAAAAAATACCGTACAGATAATAACTCTTTTTAATAATATTAAAAATCAGATTAAAAAATTACAAAATAAATTTATTACAGTTTATATATTGATAAAGTACCTGGAAATTTTGCCTTCATTTGTAAATACTATTGTAGTTTAATGTTCAACAAACATTTTGAAAATAATACAGCTGTTATTAGGTCATCAATTTCTGATAGATAATCGAATTTTGGATTTTCATAAACAATTAAAAATACAAATTAATAATAATTTTAAATTTCCACATGTATTTCTTACTCCTAAATTTCATAAAGACTCAGTCAAGTTCAGAACAGTTACTAATGGCCTTAATACATATATCAGCAAATCAGGCAAAATTCTCCATGAAATATTACAAGATACCATAAATAATCTTAAAAACTCAGCCATTCTCTTAAAAATAGTAAAGAACTCATTGCACAAATTAGTAATAAAAAGATATTTTCAGTATATAGTTTAGATTTTGAAGATCTTTTTAACTCTATTGATATTGATGATATGATTAAACACTTGTAAAATTACTTAAAGATAATTTATTTAAAAATGTCAAATATGATAGATTTGGTTCTTTACTTAGGTTAGTTATAAAAGAGAATTATGTTTATCATAATGGTATCTATTTTTATCTACAGATTAAGGATCTGCCACAAGGTGGCCCTGCTAGCAACTGTCTTGCAAATTTACATTTACATTATTTTGAAAATAGCTTCACATATATATGTATATAACTTAGACTATTACTTTTTCGCTATATAGATGATATTATCATTTTAGGCAAGCAAGACAACTTTAAACCTACCATTAACTTTTATCCACAATATCTTAATTAAATTCAGACAAATAGTAACAATTATGAAGCATTTTCTTAATATAGCAATTAAATTAAAAGATAATAAAATAGTTACTAATATTTATGATAAACGAGCAGACTTTAATTTCTATATAATAAAAGTACCACATTAGGAGAGTAAAATGTGCATGTTTCTATATATTCAGAAATATTGTTATAAATTACATACAACGCAATAAATTTCTAGTTTCAAATAAATCAGAAATGATAAAAAACTATAAACATTTTACTAAATACTGTTTAATTCAAAAATACCCAATTAATTTTATTAATAGATATTTGAATAAAGAAATTCTAAATATTAAGGATTAAATTTCCATGGTTTATAAACAGGTTATTATTTTAAATTTATTATTCTTCCTAGATAGTTATAGATACCCCCAATTTCAAATTTTAGATAAAATTACTCTTTTATATTTTTTAAATCATATAATATTTTAGTATCCCTAAGTTAATGGTAGTATGTTAACAGCTCTTAATTTATTATTTCTATTCTTTTCATACTTCTGCTAAGGGCTGCTTTTCAGCCATTGCCTTGTTTTGAATTTGTATCTGGGTCCAGAATCTGGCAATAACTTGTTTATTATACTCAGATTTCGCCCGGGCTCTGCATTTCTGTATGCAATTTTTAGGTAAGTTACCTTCTTCTCATAATGGATTTAGATTTCCTATCCATTATTTTCAATAGGTTTTTGCTCGGTATTATTAACAGAAAGGGGAAAGGTTGGCTGGCCAAAAAACATGTTCAACCCCACTTTTATATAGTGAAATTTTTTTAAGGAAAATTTTTTTGTATACAAGCTGTCCTAAGTCAGCAATGTTGATAATACTGTAGCATCCATTCTTTTATATTTTTATATTTAAATCTGTTATTTTAATTTTGCATATCTCCTTTTAAATTCTGTTGCCTTGTTATGTTGCAATTGCAATTCTGTTAAGTATTATAATTTTAATTAATCTCTCTCTTGTAGAGAAATTATGACTATATATAGTGATTTCAAAACCACGCCTAAAAGATGTTTGGTTTATATATATAGAGAGAGAGAGAGAAAGAGAGAGACACAGAAACTAATTTGCTATCAATACACTTGTGTGCAAAAATTAAGGACGAGACGGTTTTTTCAATATAACTTTGTACAAAAGCATTCCAAATCAACACATTTAATACCGTAAGATCCCCAATACGTAAGGACATGAGTAATGTAAGCAACACTTACTAAAAGAGAAATCAGAGGGATAAAAAGAAGCTTTATTGAAAAGGTAGCATGGAGCGCAATGCGACTGAAGGCCGAAACATCCCTGTGATGGGTGTCCAGCAAGAAATAACCGGTCTTCAGTAGGGGATATGATCTCCCCTGACTGCTAGGCAGGTTTCACAGCGTCTGCCCATGCTGAGAATGAGGGTGTCAATGAGTTGTTGAGGCATTGCTGCCCATTCGTCTTGCTGCGCCAATCGAAGCTCCGGAATCGTTTCTGGTGGTAAGGTACGAGCTGCCAAGCGTCTGCCTAGAAAATCCCATATATGCTCGATGGGATTGAGATCCGGAGATCGTGCCGGCCAATCCATACGTTCAATATCCTCACTCTCTAAGAGCTCTTCGGCAGCTACTGTGCGATGACATGGTGTATTGTCGTCCATGTAAAGGAACTGCGGACCCATAGCGCCTCTAAAAAGACGCACATATGGAAAAAGAATCTCATTACAATAACGGGTCCCGTTGACTGAACCTGCGTCGAAGATGCGAAGGTCTGTGCGACTACCAAGCATGATGCCTCCCCAAACGAGAACACCGCCACCTCCATACCTGTCCCTTTCAATGATGTTCGAGGGATGATTGCGGCTTCCCCGCTCTCTCCAGATGAGTATGCGATGAAAATCGCTACTCAGACTGAATCTGCTCTCATCTGTAAAGAGTACTCGTCACCATTCATTGTCTATCCAATTCCGGTATTCCCGGCACCACAGAGAACGCCTTCTCCGATGGGCAGGCGTTAGAGGTACACACCGTACAGGGCGTCGTGCAAACAGACCACCACCGTGCAGTCTTCTGGCCACGGTAAAACGCGATATCGGTCGTCCAGTCGCCTGTATCTAGCAATTTCTCCCGCTGTCTGCCGCCTGTTTCTTCTAGCTTGTAAGGCAATATACCGGTCATCTGCGTGTGTTGTTCCTCGTGGACGACCACTAATGAACCCCCGGATAGCTGTTCCTGTAGTTTGAAATTGTCTCCAAAGTCATGAAACGATGCTGTGAGCAATTCCGAACTCTGCAGCCACACTTGTCACACTGCGACCTTCCTCCAACTTCCCAATGATTCGACCGCGGGTAAAAGCATCCAGATGTCGTATAACGGATTGATTATTCGCCATTTCTCGCTGAGGCAGCAACTCGGTGTGATGTTAACTGCTATACGGTGTGCAATATCTTTGCCAGAAATACTAATCTTCCACCGACAACATGCTTTACTACTCAGACACTCCCCCCATTACGTGTACCTGCATATCTGCGCATGTGTTACCGTACATCACCTCACTTAATCTCCTGATTGGTCTTTCTGTCCGCTCTGCCTCTTCGTTCAGCTGATATGCTAATTTTTCGACTTCGTCCTTAATTTTTGCACACCAGTGTACACTACACACCAAACATCTTTTAGGCGTGGTTTTGAAATCACTGTAATTAAAATTTGGGCATCCAATAGTTTTCATTGAACGATGACAAACTCCCACTAAGAACTCAACATGAAAATTATTTTAAAAAATGGCTTATTCCTTGAAAAAAAAAGAAATTTTATTAAGAAGCAAAAACGTAAGTAATTTTTTATAGAAAACCAGTTAGAAAAATATGAGTGCCCGGATTTAAAGAAAGAGAACGCAAGGTATTTAGAAATGCCAAGAAAAGAAGCAGGAAAAAGTAAAGAATTTGAAACTGGAAAAATAATAACTGCGTATAAAAGCATGGGGTGTTCAATATCAATTGTTAAAAGTTCTTACTAGTTCTATTTCAAAATGAAGAGTTAGTGTAAAAATGTAGTACAAAGGACCCCATGCATTTACTAAGAAGATACTAATTTTTTCTCGTTAATTACACTATTCATATAATAAGATTTTAGTTCGGTAAAAGTGTGTTTTTTAAGCTATAATTTAAATTTATGGTGCTTCATGTATGCCAGACTGAACAGATTTCAGCACTTACGTACTATCGCAACGGATGCTAAATCTAATATTAACTTGCCAAGTTGGCAACCCAGATTGGTATTTGCGTCTTATTGCAACCTCTTGGCGACATTATATGAAATGAAGCACCTGGTTGCCAATTCAGCGTGTACCCCATATAGGAAATCGGTGTGGCCAATTCAACGAGTTATTTAGAGTTGGCGATTGTTGCGATAATACACAAGTACTCTCCGATTTCCTGTGTGTTGTACGTGCTCAATTGGCAAACAGGTACTTTGTTTCATATAATGTCGCCAATTGGTTGCGATAATACGTAAGTGCCAAGAGTTCTTATGTTTCTCCACTTGTTTACAACATACCTGCATACAGAAGTTTTTGTACCAAAGTTGTATTAATTTTTGATTGGTACTTGCATACACTCAATAACCAAAACATTATGACTACCTGTCAATAATGAGTTAGCCCACCTTTGGCGCGCAACATAGCTTCACCCCTCCTTGGCATGGATGCCACAAGTCCTTGGTAGATGGCCGGAGACAGATTGTAAAAGATGTTTAAGCAACGGTCACGCAAATCGGAGATATTGCGAATTGGTGGTCTTTGAACTCTGGGCTGCCGTCCCATGACATCCCAAATGTGTTCTATCGGATTGACATCCGGTGAGTTAGGTGGGCAGGACATTAACTGGAATTCAGCATCATGTTCCTGGGGCCACACTTTTAGCCTGGTGTCATGGGGCGTTGTACAATTGGAATATTCCATTTCCATCTGGAAAACAGAGGCCACGTAAGGGTGCAACTGGTCCGCAATAATGTTCAGATATCCTGTAGCATTCATGGTCTGCTCTACCACAACCACGGGTCCCAGAGACGCCCAAGAGAATGTCCCCCAAAGCATAATACCGCCACCACCGGCCTGTGTATGACCTGTTGTTGTGTGTTGTTGCTAATGCCACCTGTCTAAAGTAGTCAGATCAAGACCCATGAAATGCATCATGGCATCGGGCTATACTGTACGCCTGTAGTTAGCCGTAGCTTTGAGCACCATGCAGGTGATGGTACGTTTTGGCACGGTTCCACCCCAATTTTTAGGGAGAACACCCTGGGAGTGATCAGGGCTTTCCCACCTTTCTTCCGCTGTCGCCAACCACACGAGAGGACTTGCGACTCGACGGCTATTTAGAGTACCCCCCTGCCCCGAAGGCACTATACATTTAAAAACATCCATGTCTCCTCCGGGATTCGAACCCAGGCCCTTTGGCACAGCAACCAGCGTCTGTACATTGAAGGAGCAACTGTTCGACTGGAAGATGGCGTATCTTGACACGGCCATCGGCATGATGAATGACAAACCGTGATTCATATGACCAGGCAACTCTCTCACACTGATCCATGGAGCAGTCGCGATATTCCCAGGCCCAGCGCAGGAGCAATTGGCGATGACGCTTGGTCAGCAAAGGCGCACGAATGGGACGTTTGCTGCGTAGCCCTATGTCCATCTCCGCTGAACAGTGTGCGTCGATACTATTCTACTTGACCCTACATTGTATTGGGCTGTCAGCTGAGCCATTGTCTGGCTCCGATTTTGCTTCACCATGCGAGACAACCTTTTTCTTTGATAGTGTGAGGACGTCCAACAACATGTCTTCTACTGCTGGTTTCACCGTTATTCATCCACTTTGCATAAGTACTGACAACTGTAGATCGCGAACAACCCACGAGTAGTGCAATTTCGGAAATATTTGTTTCGAGAATTCAATTGTAAAATCTTTCCTCTATCAAAGTCGCTTAGATCTGCAGCCTTTCCCTTCATACACAGAAGTAAGTGAAAGAATGATTCTTCACGAAACGAAAATTAGATGTGTCGGGTGCCAGCAAAAATTGCTTATACCCAGTATCCCTGAAGATAGGGTGAAACAGAAAAACCATTAGTAGAGAAACGCCTCCAGCAGGGAGGCAAATTGAGAGAGGTAAAGCCGTCCGGAGAAACCCTTTCGGGTCAATACGTGAAGGGGGCAGAGGGTGGAGGAAGAAGCATCGGAGAGGCGAAAAACGCCGATCTCGCCTGCGGCGCAGATAGAGGAATGGTGAATGACGTCAGCATTTCAACTGACCCAGTTTTAAAAGAGAGTAGCGAAAGCGTGTGTTGTAGTTCAATGTGTAACTTACGTGTTTTTTGTAGAGTTATGGCGGTTTTAAGGGAGTTCTCACTTATACTCCGTTTCACCTCAAGTTGGCAGCGTTAGGAAGGGTACGATGACCGAATCACAGCCGCTGCCGGGTTACTCAAGGAGAAGAGTGCGACGAAACGAATAAATATCACCATATTTGGCGAGTGGAAAAAAATGCTCATGAAAAAAATTTTCTTTAAAATTGTAGGAGCTTTTTTTTTTGAAAATAGTATAAGCTACTTTTTTAATGGAGATATTTAAGATTAAGGAGATATTTCAATATGTTTAGAAATATTGATGAATAAACTAGCAAAACTTTTCTCAAACAAAATCTCAATAGTTCTCAACATATTGATAGCAACGTTGTTTAAATGAAAAAATACCGTTAAATTGTAAGTCATACTTTCATTAACTTGATTTTTTAAGTGACTTAGGCCACTTTTAAAATAAACGGCTCATTTTTCTTTAATTTTCATTTATTACATCCGCTTTTAAAATATAAATTTCTATCTTGTTATTTAAGAATTAGTCGCCTTTTCTCGGTTATTACTATTTTAAACCCGTTTGTAATAATTATTCACATTACATGTATAAATGCCGTTTATGTATGTTAACTTAAGATATACAGAAGCATACATTAAAGTTTTGGGATTAATTTGAAAGAAAAAAAAACTATCAGCATTAAAACTTATTATCTTTTATAAAATTTATAGTTTATCTGAAAAAAATATCTCGATGCATACTTTAAAAATTATGTTACATTATATGCGAAGTTTATGTATTCAGTTTTTATGCATAACTTTTAAGGAGAAAATAATTTAAAATAATTATTTAACAAAAATTATTTATTTTGAAATTTAGACCTGTATTTACTGTAAAAAAGTTCCATTAAATTTTTTAAAGGGACAATGCTCTTTTATCAGGTATTCCTAAATCAAATTATCTATATATATAAAGGAGAAAAGCGACTCACTCACTCACTCACTGACTGACTGACTGACTAATCACGATATCTCCGCAACTATTCAACCTACAGACTTGAAATTTGGTAGACATGTTCCTTTCATAGAGTAGACGTCAGCTAAGAACGGATTTTCCGAAATTCGAAACGCAAGGGGCGTTAAGGGGGTTAAGGGGTGTTATAAATAATTGCTTCCATGTTTAAACTACTTGATGTACAATCTTGAAATTGGGTAAGCAGATTCCTTTCAGAGAGTAGAGATCCGCTACAAAATGAGTTTGGTAAAAATTGACCTCCAAGTGGCGTTGCAGGGGCTTAGGGGGCGTTATAGATAATTATTTCAATTTTTAAACTATTTGACGCACTGTTTTTAAATTTGATATATAAATAGATTCCTTTCGTAGAATAATGATCAGTTACAAAACAGGTTTTGTGAAAACAGATTTCTAAGTGGCGTTGTAGGGGATTAAGGGGCGTAATAGATAAATATATCCGATTTTAAACTACTTCACCTACCTGCTTGAAAATTGGTAGGTAAGTTTCTTTCCTGGAGTAAATATCCGCTACAAAATGGGTTTTGGGAAAATTGACCCACAAGGGGTGTTGCGGGGGCGGAGGGTTTAAGGGGCGTTATAAATTCCGATTTTTAAGTTACTAGACGTACAGTCTTGAAACTTAGTAAGCAGATTCCTATTCATAGGGTAGAGATACGCTACAAAATGGGTTTCGTGGAAATTGCCCCCCAAGTGGCGTTGCGGGACTTAAGGGGCGTTATAGATAATTATTTCCATTTTTAAACTATTAGACGCAGTCTTTATATTTGATAAATAGATTTCTTTCATAGAGTAGAGATTAGCTATAAGAAGGTTTTGTGAAAACAGACCTCTAAGTGGCGTTGCAGGGGAATAAGTGGCGTAAGAGATAAATATTTTCGTTTTTAAACTATTTGACCTACCTGCTTGAAAATTGGTAGGAATGTTTCTTTCATGGAGTAAATATCCGCTACAAAACAGGTTTGGGAGAAATTGACCCCAAGGGGTGTTGCGGGGGTGTGGGTTTAAGGGGCGTTATAAATTCCGAGTTTTAAGTTATTAGACGTACACTCTTGAAACTTAGTAAGCAGATTCCTCTCATAGGGTAGAGATACGCTACAAAATGGGTTTCGTGGAAATTGCCCCCAAGTGGCGTTGCGGGACTTAAGGGGCGTTACAGATAATTATTTCCATTTTTAAACTATTAGACGCACAGTCTTTATATTTGATAAATAGATTTATTTAATAGAGTCAGCTATAAGAAGGTTTTGTGAAAACAGACTTCTAAGTGGCGTTGCGGGGTATAAGTCGCGTAATACATAAATATTTTCGTTTTTAAACTACTTGAAAAATGGTAGAAATGTTTCTTTCATGGAGTAAATATCCGCTACAAAACGGGTTTGGAGAAAATTGACCCCAAGGGGTGTTGCAGGGGGTTAAGGGCAGAATTAAATAATTATTTCTATTTTTAAACCATTAGACTCACAGTCTTGAAATTTGGTAAGCAGATTCCTCTCATAGGATAGAAATACACTACAAAATATGTTTTGTGAAAATCGACCCCTAGGTGGCGTTACGGGGGTTCAAGGGAGGTTATTAATAATTTTTTTTGCATTTTTAATTAATTGGACGCACAGTCTTCAAATTTTGCTAAGCAGATTCCTTTCATAGAGTGCAATTCCCCTACAAAATGGGTTTTGTGAAAACAGACCCAGAAGTGGCGTTGCGGGGGCTCAAGTGGCGTTATAGACAATTATCCCCATTTTTAAACTGTTAGACGTCCAGTCTTGAAATTTGATAAGCAGATTCCTTTCGTAAAGTAGAGAACCGCTACAAAATGGGTTTTGCGAATATCAACTACCATGTTTAATTTCGGGAGTTTAAGAGGCGTAATCGATAAATACTTCCATTTTTAAACTATTTGATCATCCTGCTTGAAAATTGGTAGACATGTTCCTTTCATGGAATAGAGTTCCTCTAACAAAGAGTGAAACGAAAATTGACCCCTAAGGATGTTTGCGAGGGGTCAAGAGGAGTTACAGAAAAAAAATTAATGTTTTTAATTGTTAGACCCATATACTTGAAATTTGTTAAGCATGTTTCTTTTGTTGAATAGAGATCCACTAAGAATGTATTTTAAGCAAATCAAGTTCTTAGGGGGGGGGCGTTACTGGGACGTTATTGAGAAAAAAATTACTTTTTTCGAGCTACAAGAACTATAATAATGAAATTTTGCTTGCATTTTTCTTTTGTTGAATTGAAATCCGCTAAGAGCGGTTATTTTGGAAAACGGCTCTCATCGGGATTACGGGGATATTGATAGTAAAACTTCTTTTTTTCTGTTAGATTTAGACTTGAAATTTGGCTTGCATGTTCAATTTACGGAGTAGAGATCCACCGAAAATTGGTTTTGCGGAAATCCACTTGGTTTTTGGGTTACGAAAGAGCAAATATCATTCTATACTTCAATTTTAGACATTTTTAGAAAATACAAATTAGATGAGTTCTGCCCTTTTTTTTTTTGCGACAGTTAAAGGTATAAGTATATTTTTCAATACAATCGAATTCCTAATGCTAGGACTTAGATATCAATAATTTATACACATATATATAAGCAGTAAAAATTTATAAAACATCATGAAATACCCAGCGAAGCGGGCGGGTAACAGCTAGTATATATATATATATATATATATATATATATATATATATATTTAACACTTCATGTAAGAAGCGCTTAGAATCAAAATGAAAGCATAACACAAGAAAAAATTTACATTAAGATACTTCGGGAAAAAAGATAAGAAGCTCTTTATATAGTGTTTTTTTTTTAAAAACACTGTCAAAAAAAAAACGTTAAATTTGATTTACTTAAATAAGGTGTGTGATTTAAAATGTTAAATCAAAAATTAAAATTGTGGAACCATTTGCCTGTGTATTAAATATTATACACACACACATTTTTAAAATGTCAAAAAAACAACAAGAACAAAGATAGTAGCACGAGATACAAAATAGTACATATAAACGATAGCAAAGCGAATGGCGTTGATTTGGCGGGAATACTTAGGTAACTCCGCCAAGGATGTAATCTTAAAAACCGGTTTTTAGCCAAGTGAAGTTTCATCAAATTGTTGTTTTTCAACTGTATTCGTTCACATGTATTAAGGAATAAATGCTTTTAAGATGTGATTAACTTAAAATATATCCTTAAAATCACAATTTCGATAATACACGATACTTTTTAACAATTTTCTATGCATTTGCTTTCATTTAAATTCCAAAACAAGTTGGAACTATTTTCAAGCGGATTGTTACATTTTCTACCCTTCCTAATGCTGCCAACTTAAGGTGAAACGGTGTATAGACGTTTTGTATGCGAAAATAGTATGAGGATAAGTGAACAGTGTTTGTGCTTTAATAAGTGGGTGGTCATGATGTTCTATACTTCTAAAGACATTTCTAGATAGTTTAGTGATGTAATTATCAATCGGCTCCATATGTAAGTCGTTGTGTATGACTCTATTCCTAACGTACCAAGGTGCGTTAGTAATAATTCTGATAATTTTATTTTGGATGATTTGGATCCGTTTAGTATGGGTCGGTGCCGCCGCGCCCCAGATGGGGCAAGCGTATGTTATTACTGGGCGCAAAATACGCTTGTAAAGGATGGCTTTATTCTCTAGGGAGAGTGGTGACCTTCTCCCAATAAGGGATATGGCCAGTGCAATTCTACCCCAGAATTTTTCTGATAGATAATCTATATGAGGTTTGTACGTTAATCGATTATCTAAGTACAGATCCAGGTAACGCACAACCGAGACACATTGTATGTTGTTTTCAAAGAGTGTGAGTTTAGTCTGTGGGGCGATAACGCCCCATTTCCTGAATACAATAGCCTGTGATTTATCAACATTGATAGCTATCCTCCAGTCTGTAAGCCAGTTCTCGAGTATGTCGAGGTAGTGTTGCATGTTTTTAATTTTATAATTGAGTTTTACGCCCTGGATCAATGCCGCAGAGTCGTCTGTGAATAAGCATGTACTCACGGTGGGGTGATCGGGAAAATCGTGTGTGTAAATGTTGTACAAATATGGACTTAATACAAAACCCTGAGGGACGCCAGAAAGGCAATTCCCAGTGTCTGAAAAAGTAGTATTTACACGAACTCTGAAGGTTCTATTGTGTAAATAGTTATGTATCATTTTAATTAAAAAGTCAGGGAACTGAAGTTTAATTAATTTGTAAGTGAGGTCATCATGCCACATCTTGTCGAATGCTCTTTTAACATCTAAGAAAACACCGACAGTGTAGAATTTATTTAAAAAACCCTCATTTATGATATTTGTTACACGAATGAGTTGATGTAGTGTGGAGTGGCCCTCCCGGGAACCGCATTGTTCCGGGGGAATGCAATCTATGGCTCTGCAGCGATTTTTAATTCTATTTAAGATAACTCTTTCGAATACCTTAGCAGTGCAATTTAATAAAGAAATTGGTCTGAAGCCTTGTGGAAATTTGTGGTTTTGCCCTAATTTAGGCAGCATGACTACATTAGCTATTTTCCACTGTGTAGGAAAGTGACAATTAATGAGGCATTTGTTGTATATTTTAGTTAGATGAGTGATGGCTTTAATAGGAAGATATTTTAATGCTATGTTAGGAATTTGATCAGGGCCTGCTGACTTCCTATTAGCAAGATTTTTAATAATGCCTCGAACTTCGGTGGGGGAAGTGAGGTGTGGTGTTATATTTGGGAAGTTGTCGAAATAGTGATTCACTAAATTTTCGACTTCTTCAATCTTGCCGTCACTGTAGGGTTCAATGTTTTCCTGAAAAGTGACTTCCAAGGTGTCTTTGAAAGCCTCCGCTTTTTCGAAATCAGAATAAGCTAACCCACTCGGACCATGTAGAGGTGGGATGGGAGTGAATTTTTTAGTAATTCGCTTGTGCAAATTATAAAGAGAATTATCTTCAGTATTTAGCGTTAAGAGAAAAATTTTCCAGGTCCTGTTTTTGTGTTCATTGATTTCTATCTTAATCTGTCTATTGAGAGCATTGACTTCCCTTTTATAGGGAGGGTATCTCGTGTTGTTCCAAAGTTTTCTGAATCTATTTTTAGTTTTAATAAGCTTTCGAATGTTAATAGGAAGGCGGAGGTGTGTGGTTTTAATTAATCTAGTGGAAGTGGAAGTATTAATAGCATCTGAGACCATACTGCTGAAATTTTGAACGGCTTGGTCCAAATCATCTATCGTAGGATTGCCTGAAATGTTGTGGTGAAGAATTTCTTGATACTTAATCCAGTTAGTAGATTTAAGTTTTTGGAGTATTGGTGGTAAATAACAGTTAGTAACTAAGTCGAAAATAACTGGATTGTGGTCACTGCTAAGTTCATTAATAGTAAACACACTAGAGTGTGAGAAATTAACTGCAAAGCCGATGTCTAAAACAGTGTTTGGAGCATTGTGATTGAAATGTGTTGGAGTGTGTCGGGTGCGATAATATCAATAGAAGAGCCAGCGGCCCAAGAGCTAAGAATATTACCATTAGTGTTACATCTACCAGGGTTCCAACTCGAGTGTTTAACGTTAAAATCGCCGAAGAGAAAGGCTTTGTTGTTATGGTTGAGGATAGCATTAAGTTCAGTAACATTAATGGAGCCGTGCGGAGATTTATAAATACACGCCATAGTAATAGTCGTGTTGTTTCCTATCTGGATGAAAACCGTTGTATTTTCAAAAGTTTGAGTGTTTTCTAAAATGGGGTGGTGTTTGATGGAGTTCTTTACTAAAATGGCAGCCCCCCCCCGACTCTGTGTGTTGTGCGGTCACTTCTATGACAAGTGTAATTTGGAATGCGGAACCGGTCCGGAGGACGAAGGTGTGTTTCTTGGATCCCGATTACGTCGGGGTTATGGAAAATAATGCTTTCCTTTAGTTCGTCAATATGTTTGCTTATTCCATTTGGATTCCAACTGTAAACCCTGAGAGTGTTACCGTTTAACGCGCTGGATGTTAATTATTAGTGTTGTTTTGTAGGGCTGCGAGAATTTGTCCCCACTGTGTCATCGTGAGTGCCATTTGTGGCATGATAGAATTGACATCTAATGTGTTGTTGTTTTTAACGGGAGTAGCAACAGACGAAGCATAAGTCTTCTGTTGTGGTTGTGGTTTTTCTATTGCTGCGGTGTGGCTCTTTGCGAGCGCGCCTTAGCTTTCTCCACCCAGATGTTATTGTTGGATTGAGTTTTAGGTGTTGGTCGGTTGACTGCGTTTTTTGGGCATTCTGAGTAGTTTGCTAGATGCGGTCCCCCGCAGTTTGCGCATTTAGCTGGGGATTTGTTAGTTTTTTGCAATCTGCGGTGAGATGGCTACCGCTGCATTTTAAACATTTAGGTGCTCTATTACAGAGACGGGAGTGGTGGTAGAACTCCTGGCAGCGATAACACTGAGGAGGCATACTTGACTGCTTGAGGGGTTCAACCACGACTCGGAAAAACCCGATGTTTGAAACGTGGAAAATTTCCTTGTGTTGCGTGTTATTATGCAGGACTACCAGAAATAGTGGCATATTTGTCTGAGTTTTCCTATTCCTGAGAATAGAAACATGGTTGGGTGTGAACCCTAAACCAGTGAGTTCTGAGTTCAGCTCCTTCTGGTCATAATCTGTTGGTAGTCCGCGTATCACTGCTTTGAGCTGTTTATTGTTAGCCATCTCAAAAGTGTGGGACCGCATTTTCTTTACTTCTAGGAAGGTTTGGAGCTTCCGATGGTCTTGGTAAGTCTTGGGAAAAACCCTAAGCTTACCATTCTCGAATCGCCCCTCAAGTGTTTTCCCTAAATGGTCACTCAATGTGTTGAGTAGCCCAGATGTGTTTTGGCTCACATCAATTACGATGGAGGCAATTTTCTTTTTCCGGGAGACGGTGGTGAATCCATCGCTCTCCAAGTCTGACGACTCAACTTCGATTTCATCGTTTCCCTGAGCGCCGGATGCGCTAACAGGGGGAATGGTTTTTGTGACTGATTCTGGGCTGCTCTCGTGGGAAGAAGAGATGTCCCCTTCCTCCATAGTGGTAGGAGAGGGGGGAGGTGTTGTTTCGCGGGAGCGAATTCGCTCTTCCGCGCGTTGTTTCTTCCCTGAAGTGCCTGGGGTAGGAGAAACCGGCGCTCGCTTTTCTGAATCCTCTTTTTCGCCTTAGGCGTAGAGGGTGAAGCGGGGACAGAAATGTTGTTGAGCTTTTTTAGCTCATCGATGTATGTACTGAATTCTGCGTGTTGCAGCCTCACGGATTTGCGGGACGCTTTAAGCGCCACAAATTGCACCTCCGTGATTAATTTGAGTTTTTGAATTTTATCAACGACTCCGACTGTGTTCTTAATAGTGTTGATGATGTCTTCTAGTACGTCGCTGAGATCTTCACAGTTGGCGCATGTGGTGGCGTGATCTAAATGTTTATGTGCTTCCGCTACATTAAAACATATTGGGTCAGATTGAAAAACAGAACTCACCAAAGTTGTGGCCACATCTGTCCTGGGAGCGGACGTATCCATGATAGAGAAATCGAGTTAACAATCCGGGTCGAAATCAAAAGAACGTGGACCGAAAGGTAACACGTTCGAGATCCAAGAGGTCGATGTGTCGGCACTAGGCCTAGTCACACCGCGTGTAAAAAGCAAACTCCGTAAAAACGGAAAAATGAACAAAGAGGAACTCACAAGCAAAGCACTGTCTTACTACAAAGTAGTAACTAAGAATAAAAAATCACCAGCAAACAAAATCCAGATGGATGCAAAAAGATGCAACTCATCCAGCTCGGGTATGACTGCGTAAAAGGGGATCACGGACGAGGACAGAGAATCCGTGTCTGGAGTCTACTACGACAAGAAGCAGAATGAGAAAATGAATGATTCTTCAGACTCTCCAGCAGCAGGTAAATACCACCTCCACCTGAACACGTGTCTTCCACGTCATCAAGGCGAGTTCATTAAAAATTATAGGGGTAGTCATAATGTTTTGGCTCTTGAGTGTATTATTGCAGCCATTTTGGTGAAATTATATGTAATAAAATACATGGTTGTCAATCTGGCGCATACGACATAAGCAAAATCGGGGGCACCAACTTGATGCGTTATCTTGAACATTGGCATTGTTGTGGTAATATGTATCGGAAAATCTGGTGTATGATGCACACTTTTAACACAAAAAATGAGATTGAATATTACCTGCGCACGTTATATGCCAGGTTTAAAAATGAGAGCTTTAAGAAGACGCGAGCATAGGAAAAAATTAGGTTTCTACATAGATTGAAATGTTGTTTATTTAAAAAAATGGTGTTTTTTCTGCTTTTTTTTTCTGCTTATGAACTTAAAGGATTGCACTTCTAGATGTATACTATTTTTTACTAAAGCTTAGAATAAATGACTTTCAAACTTTAAGAGCATGGCTCAAACACATCTCAGGTTTCTTCATGAAAAAGGGGGTGCACATTATACAGCAAATAAACATAAAAATTGCTACTTGAAAGTATAGGTGCGCATTACACGATGGTGTGCATTATATGCCAGATTTTACGGTAAGTACATATAATTTCTCTCTACCTTTCTTTAATGAGTAAAAGCATAAAATATATTTAAATTGGGTTAAAGATCAAGGATTTGATATATATATCTCATTCATTTTAATCCAAATAAACAAAACACTATGGTCACAATAAAGGTGTATCATAGACCATAAGATCAATATATTGTGAATTAAAACTTACTTTGACTCAGTTTGTTTCTTTTCTCTTAAAAAAAATATATCAATTTAATACGATTTTTTAAATGATCATAAGAGGAATCTAATTTAAACAATGTAGATCAACTATTAATAATACAAAATATCCATTAAATATTAGTATTTAGGTAGATATAATTTTACACGTAATGTCCCAAACTGAAAATTAAAAAACATTCTTGAAATAGATTACGTTCAATTTTATTAATCAATTTTGCTCATTCTGTTATTTTCAGTAAATTTTGTGATTCTTTCAATATTCGAAAATAAGCGTGAAAGGAATCATAAAATAAATGTACTGAAACTCTTTTAAGGGGACATAGTACCTTTAACCCATCAATTTATCGATTTTTCAAAAATAATTTTAAAAAATAATTTGAACTGTTTGGAGCATTTTAAAACAAACCGCGTCAAAATCCGATAATTATTACGCTCAGTACAGGAAAAAATGTAAATGTCTAAAGAGACTTTGCTCTTTAAATGGAATGTAAACAAACCGCTACTCCGTTAGTTTCGGTTTCGACCTGTAATATAAAACTGCATTTTTTTCTTAAATTTTCAATTTTATTTATAATTGTCTTTTGATTGGAGAAGCATATCTACAACTCAACACATTTCGAATTCAAGCAGATGTTTATTTACATTTGTATTTCTACTGCGTTGTTTTTGCTTGCTAAGTCTGCCTTCTTTGATAATAGTTTTCGAAAAAGTATTGAGTAATCATTAATTTTTATTTGATAATTCATACTTGTGCATATATTAATATGAGTAGTAAATCCGCTAGAAGATCTACGGATTATAGAAGAAAGAAAAGGCGTTTTTGGTGGGAATCAACATTCTAAAAACGAAACGTTAGAACCGGTAGGCATCGATGTGTCATCAGCTTCCTCTAAGAAACTGTGTTTGGATAGCTGTTCCTATCAAAGCAACTCCAGTGAAAGTAAGGGTTATCGATTGATAAATCTAGACATTCTTTTAGAAGAATTATCAAAATATTTAATATGCTTTTACTGTGGCTCAAAAGCAGTTTTGAAAGAAAAGGTTCTGTTTGGACTAGTATCAGAATTTTACATTGATTGTGATTCATGTGCTATGCAATCAACTTTTAAAAGTTCACCAGTGTTTGAGTCAAGTAACCACGACTATGAAATAAACACTCGCATTACATATGCTATGCGTACACTAGGGGTTGGTCTACGTGGAATTAAAACCTTTTGTTCGGTGATGGATTTGCCTCCACCGGTTTCACAAAAGCCCTATGATAGGATTTTGAATGATATAAAATCTGCTAGTTCCGTTGTAGCTGTTTCTTCAATGAAAAAAGTAGCAAAAGAAGAGATTGCAGCATCCGAAACAAATGAAATATGTGTTAGTGGGGATGGAACTTGGAAAACTCGGGGTCATACATCTCGCATTGGTGTCTGCAGCATTATTGGTGATATTACAGGAAAAGTTATTGATGTCGAAGTTTTATCATCATATTGCAAAGGCTGTGATCAATGGAAAAGTCCGAAATGTGGAATAGCATATGAAAAATGGAAAAAAGTCATGAACCACATTGCGTGAAAAATCATTCTGGTTCTTCTAATAAAATGGAAGTGGAAGGAATGAAGAGAATTTTTAGACGATCCGTATTGGAAAGAAATGCCAAATATGTGAAATATATTGGTGACGGTGACACTAAAACATTCCCAGAGCTGCAAAGTACGGTGTTGTACAATTTAGAAAAAATTGAATGTGTTGGTCATATACAGAAGCGGATGGGTGCAAGACTTCGTAAGTTGAAACTGATGAATCGTGGCAAAAAGCTATCAGATGGCAGTAGGTAAGAAAAGCCGATTCTGCGGTAAAGGCGCAGGCACAGGCGCGGAGTTGAGTTGTTTTCCTCCTGTGGAGGCGCAGGCGCGGAGTTGTTTTCCTCCTGTGGATGCTGCGTGGAGTTGAGTTGTTTCCCTCCTGCAATGGTTTTGGTTTTCGAGTTGATAGGGGGGTTGAGTTGTTTTCACCTTCTGTTGAGTTGTTTTGCCTCCAAGCTGCTCTAATCCATCAAACTAGACATAAATAGGGGATCAATGCTACCTTGTTGCAATACTATGAGAAAATATTGTACTGAATGGTCTCACTTTTATCTGATAATGAATCAAAACTTGAAAATGCAGGATACATTTTCTTTTTGTTATCACGCAAAATAAAATTTATAGAATTAACTGTCTCGTAGTATAAATAGCAGCAGCATTGATAAAAATTATTTAGTTTAATCATGGATTCTCTCAAATTGGTTCATCCATTTACTTTAATCTTGGCTGGACCATCTGGTAGCGGTAAAAGTCAGTTCGTTAAAAAATTAATTGAAAATAAAATGATTAAACCTTTTCCTAAAAAAATAGTTTGGTGTTATGGGGTTTATCAAAAGTTATATGAAGAAATGTCGAATATTTTCTTTCATGAAGGTATTACATCTAATGTGCACCAGTATTCGGATGCGTTAATTGTTATAGATGATCTTATGGGCGAGTTAGGGAATGATCCCCAATTAACAAAATTATTTGTAAAATATTCACATCACAGAAATTTAAGTATAATTTTTGTGGTACAGAATATTTTTCATAAAGGGAAAGAAATTAGAGAAATTTCCTTAAACGCTCATTATCTTGTATTATTTAAGAATCGAAGAGATCAATCCCAAATTACACATTTAGGGCGCCAATTATATCCTCGTAAAGTGAAATTTTTTCAAGAATGTTACACAGATACCACATCAAAGCCGTACGGATACTTACTTATTGATTTAAAACCTGAAACTGATGAAACCTTGCGTGTGCGCACAGGTATGTTTCCTGGAGACGTTTTTTATGTATATCAACCTCGATAACCCATTACTTTGAAACAAATAAATAGATTCAAATTGTTAGATGAATATTCATTAGTTCGCAAGATGCCAGTGTGTTCTGAACAAACTTTAGAGCTCTTAAAATTAATTTCTAAAACAAAAAACTCAAAATCTATTTTGAAAAAGTGTTCAAAGAAAGAAAGAAAAACTTTGTGTGAGTGCGTTCTGAATGTTTTATGTGGTAACATATCGTTGACTAAAATTTAAAAAAAATCGCTTATCTCCCTATAAAGAAAGCTTAAGAAAGCTTTATAACAAAAAAACACCTCTTTACGAGAAAAAGAAAATTTTAATTCAAAAAGGAGAAGGATTCCTATCTATTTTATTACCAGCAGCTATTTCCGTTATCAGCTCTTTAATTCAAAATGGAATTTAGCAAAAAATTTGTACTGGTACCCGAAGAAAGAGCTCAAGTAGCGGAACACTTATCGGAACTTGATCAACGTATGAAAAACATTCTCCATAATAAGGATTTAACTGAAGAAGAAAAAGCAATACTCTATCTACAAGTTTTACAAAAATATACACATTTTTCTGTTGAAAATCGAAAAGAGTCCGAATCAATTCCAACTGAAACATCTGTATCGGAAAATCAAGAAATGGAATCATTAAACGAAAATCTAAAAGGTTCAATAGTGAAGACAGAGAAAGGGCAGAATGTGAAGACAGAAAAAGGAGTGTTAGAGGATAAAATTTTTAGAATTGTTCCACCTAGGTATAAAGAAAAAGCAAAAGATATTTTCCAGTTTTTAAAGCTTCAAGAATCTTTCAGTTGGAATTCTGATGGTGAAATTATTTACAAAAATACTGTTATTCCAGGAAGTAATATTGTATTCCTCGTAAATGATTTTCTACGGAACCGAAAATCGGCACCTGAAGGAAGATATGTATTTTTAAGTGCTTTGAATGATGTAAATTTACCGAAACATCTAGATGTAAATAAAAAATTGTATAAGAATAACAAAATTATCAAAAAACCAATAATGTATGCTCGCAGAAATGCATGGTTGAAACTTTGAAATAAATGATAATCATTTGATTTTAAAAAAATGTCTCTTTATGATTTGAACAGTTTTCTTTTGCAGGTGAAAATATACTTATTTAATAAAATTTAAAAGTTTCAAATAGATGATAATTAAATAAAATTATATTAATTTTTTGAGAAAAAGAAATTTATCATAGAAAAAAAAATATTAATTTTTTTAGGGAACAAAAATATTTTATCATAGAAAAAAATATTAATTTTTTAAGGGGAAAATTATTATAAAAATTATATTAATTTTTTTTTGAGAAAAAAAAATTTATCATAGAAAAAAAATAGTAATTTTTTTTAGGGAAAAATAAAAGAATATAATAGAAAAAAAATAAAAGACACAAATATTTAGTTTCATTCCATTTTTTTTTATTTTTTTATTTTCTAAACACAAATCTTACACCATATCGCTTCTTTACAAATTGATACATAATAAAATCATTTATATACAATTGATTTAAAATATAATGCATAGAATAGCCTTGGCTGCGTTTGAATAAAAAGTAAATACAGTATTGTCCACAAACATTGGATGTTGGTGATTGAAACACTTTGGAATTCCATAATACATCTAAATAGGTAGTAGTACTAATGTTATAGAATGCAGGGGGTTGTCCAAACGAGTCATAAAATTCTAATTCTCTTTTATCGTTCACAAATAATGCTAACCAGTGGGTTCCAGGCTGCGATGAGTCATCAGAATTTACAATAGCACACATGTTTTCTTGCAGAGGAGGGATTGTATCTCTAGAATAAACACCTTGGAAATAGGGGGACGTGGCCTTCTCTTGAGATAAGACTGTAAACAGTTGCATTCCATCCATTCTTTAATTTCCGAAATCATACAAGATATTTCTCGATTTGTTTATTTCGATTAAATTTTCAAACTCGGCGAAAACGATAACACATACGGTTTGTTCTAAAGATTTGCTGAATTTTAGTTCTAATCGCAAATTGCTATGTTTTATCAAACTTAAATGTTCTCCTGAGGAACATAAATCTGGTGAGAGGTTAAATCCAAATAATGTATTTGAATCTTTATATTCTTTTCTAGAAATAAATATACCTCTGTCTTGACCCATTCGATCTGTCCCAACGAATAGAGTTTGATAGGCACGTATGTATTGATCTTTAGAAAAATCGAGTTCTAATGGATTGTGAGGCACCGGTTGTCCATCCACATACACTCCAACAAAATTTAAATTAAAATGTTTAAACTCATAGGGAGATTTTGAAAATGCGCCGTGAAAAGCTTCATTATCAACACATCCTACAAAAACTTTTTTCGGCATTTGGCCTGAAAATATGTTATCTTGAATAAAAGACATGCTTCCTTTAGGAATCGAATACACTTTGCACAGAACTCGGTTAATGGGATATTTTGCACTTGTTTTTTCCAGCGCTTTCGCATGACCAAGAATAACTCCAGGATTCACGCGAACTTTTCGTATGAATAAAGAAACATGATCCAAAACAACTTTAAATCCTACAGATCCTTGCAAACAAAATTCGGGTTTGCTTCGTATTAATTTTATTTTTAAATCCACTAAATTGAGTAAAAGACGATCTTGATGAAATAAATCTGAATGTATGCAACCAATCATGTCTACAGTTGCACTTTCTTTAAAAAATTCAGTTCTTTTCTTGAGACCATCATCAGAATCCTTGTAAAATAGTTCAGCCGTTAATTGGGAAGTTTTGCTGTCGTATCCATGGTTTAAGAGAGTTTCAATATAAGATCGGTAGGGATATGTATTACTGGAATTGGAAACCACGCGATCATTTAAGGATACATCTACTTGAGAAAATAATGAATGTAGAAATAAATTCACAGGTCCTATAGTATCATCTTTAGTAATAGGTGTATTGTCCACTTTTACTATTTTCGCTTTTACATATAATTGTGTTTGACTGAGATCTATGTAATCTTCTGCACTTCCAGAAATGTGAAATTCTACAGGTGCGTTATCGAAAACGTTAGAAAGAGGGTGAAATTGTTTCCACTGCCCATCTTGAATAACTGTTTGAGTACCGGGTAAGTTGAAAAGTTCCAATTCAGATTTAACACATTCAGGAGAATCTTTGAGAATAAATGCCATTTTTACGAATCGAAAATATCGCGTACACTCACTTTACGTGCTTTAGATGAAATGAATTTTTTCTGTTTCTTACACTTTCTTTTATACTGTCCTTTCCCCACCATAGATTGAACTCTATCAATTGCTTTCTGAGCTAATTTTTTCCCACTTTCTCTGCTTCTTGTTTTTACGGCTTCTTTAAATTTTTCTCCTGACAATACATCAGAGGCAACACGACTCCCTGTCCTTAATACTTCTTTTCCAATAGTTTTACCACCTTTTACTAAAAAAGGTAAGGCCGCTCTAAACAATCAGCGAAATATTCCTCCGATTCCATAACCCTTTTGAAAACTAATGTCTTTGTAATGAGTCAGACCCGAGCCGATCTGACCTGCATAATGGTCCTCAGATCTTTTAGTACAGCAAACGTATGGTAAGCTCATCTTGGCGCTTTTATCTTCAAATGAGGGTATGAGAAAAGCACTGCTTTATTTATAGTATTTGTCTCATGCGAAAATGAAGCACTATGATCACTTTACCTCTTTCAAAGGGAACAAAATCACCTGAATTGAGTCTTAGTTCAGCTTGAATCGTCTGAAACGAGTGTCTCACTAAAGGTAAGTATTGAGGTCTGTCATAATATTGACTAATCGTTTCCCCGTCTTCACCTTTAGTTCGAACGATTCGTAATAAAGGAGCTTGTGTATCTCCCACAATTTGAGGTGAAATTAGATCCGAGTAAACGTAAAAAAACCGAAAAATTAGACCATCCATCAGCAACGAATTCGCTTTTCATATTACCCGTTATGATTGCATTGCGTTTGAACCCTAATAATTCTCCTAAGTTCTCTAAATGAAGACTGCTACCTTGAATCGCATTCATTTTCACCCGTTTCGATGCTTTATTGTAAGTTATTGTGAACCGACTAGGATTTTTTGGTAAAGCAAGCTGTATGGCTGATATAATATCAAACATTGTTTCATAACACCCCACATCAATTGTTTGCTTAACGGTTGAAGAAATATTACCATCACCCACTTTGTATCGAAATAATTGTTAGTTTCATTTACGTTAAGCCAAGAATGAGGGTAGATGATTTCAGACAATCCCACTTCCCATTCACCATTTAAATAAACGGGGGAGGGTAACTGAGTTTTGAAATGAGATATTTTGTTTTCTGGAAAGAAATGCATAGAGCTATCAGAAGGTAATGTTACGTAGAAAGACATTTTGAAAATGAGTCCGTAAGAAAAAAATTTAACTATTTATACTTTTTGAATATCAGTCACCCAATCATTAAACTTTTCAGCATAACCTAAAAATTTAACAAAATATTCAGTGATTCCTCGTCTTTTTCTTTGTTTGATGACGTTCTCTACAGGATAGAAACCAGAGTCGACAACTTTTTGTAATTCTGCTTCGTAATAAGTACCTTTAATCTCTTCACCTTGTAAATCTCTTAATCTATAAACGATCGGAATTCTTTGCACGATTTCATAAACTGCGAAAAGTTCTCGACTCCAGTTTTGTTCATATCCTTTTTCAAAGAGAAGTTTTTGCTTATTAATGCGCACAACATCGCCAATTTTAAATTTAGGGGCTTTAGGTTTCTCATTTCTTAGATCACCATATAAATTATTTAATACTTGCTTCCTGTTATGCCTACTTACAGAAGCAGGCTCCATTTTAATTGAACGGTGATACGAGTGATTATAACTGTGCATTAATTTATCAATGACGTCAATGTAATTTTTAGTATTAAATTCAGTGAAATATTTCCACATTTTTGTTTTTAACGTCCGATTAAACCTTTCAACTACGCTAGCTTTAGTTTCGTTATTTGTAGAAAAAAATTTTACACTCATATTTTTCAAATAATTTTGAACTACTTTATTTAAAAACTCCTTACCGGCATCTGTTTGCAACACTTTAGGCTTCCTTTCTTTAAAAATAATTTCTAGCGCAGACTTTACACTTTTTCCAAATTTATCTTTCAGAGGAATTGCCCATGCAAATTTTGAAAATAAATCACTGCAAGTTAACAAATACTTATAACCCTTATTAAATTCTGCTAAAGATTGCATATCGACTAAATCCACTTGAAACTGACGATCAATATCACTTACAAATACTCGATTCCGCTGAAACTTATGCCGAACAGGTTTATGAAGAGTGTAAGCATCTTTCTGTGATAACCAATGATTTACATCTTTTTTACTATATTTCCCTTTTAAAGAGCGATGTAATGCCTCCACACCTCTGAAGCTACTTGGAACTTCGGGATTTTCGTAAAACGCTGCTAAATCTTGATACATTGTTACCGACGAACAGAACTTGATTGAATGACTATTACAATGAATAGTTATGCAATTTATACTTTTTGGGAAAGGCAAAGGGATTATGTTTAAAAGCATGAGCATAAATTTTC